>JACSYO010001874.1:0-60000 GCA_016806645.1 Ophiodon elongatus | reverse complement strand
GATTATTTGTTTGCGTGGGCTGACTTTTTGTGATTAATTCTCTCTTTGTCTCTTTTTAGGCTCAGTTAAATGCAGTTGTAGCTCCCTCCATATTATTGACACAGAAACATGCGTGAAAAGGATAAAGATACCGAATAACAATAAAAGGTTTTGAAAGAAATGTAACGAGTAAAGATTTCAAATATCATTTTATTTTATTGTCATGTGAGATGCAGATGGGTTACAAGTTATGGGGGAAAAAATCAACACAGGGGCGGGGGGGCGGGGGTCTAGACCAAAACTACCAAAAATGACTGTTAGGGGTGAAAGCTTGTGTGTCAAAGTAATGTTACATTTTAGCGAGGTATTTATTGAAGCTGGTTTGACAAGTGAGAAATACAGAGTGCAAAAATGTGTGAAATAGGTATTATCACTTTGCACATGAGAAAAACCTGATTTCACAGTTTTTATTTTTAAAGTTAAAGTTATATTGCTTCAGCAGAGGTACAAATAAATAAATACATAAAACAGACAGTCTGGGAAGAGACGAAGTGAATAAATCATGACATACATGAAATATGTGAAGCTTTTGTTAGATTGTAATAATATAAAATTACTTACACATGTAAATAAGGAATGTCTATGTATAAATTACAATACTTAAAAAGGATATGATTAATAAGGAATGAGAGCCTTATGCCAAAGTGTATTCGTAGCATAGCAGAAAGCCACAGTGAGTTTGTTACTTAGACATAGTTCAGGTATGTAAGGAATATTTATAGGAGAGGGGGATGAGAAAGAGAGGCTCAGCACCACACCTATCTACAGAACTGATAAGCATCTCCTCAGGAGGGGGGTTTGGTGCGCTCAACTTTACGAAAGGGTGGAGTGATGACATCATGTGCCGGTAGGTCTGGCAGAGACTTTTGCACCAACTTTAAACCAACCCAAATCGTCGATTCTGCTACCATTAACTTTTAACCAAATCCACGCTGTAAAACTGAGCCAATGAGAGGTGACGATGCACATTTTCACTGGACTATATTATCAAATGTAATGTTCTGTTCAAGGCTCTCTTAGGTCAATGCGCGTAGACAGTAAACTCTTCAGGCAGCTGTTGAAAGTCTGTGGACCGCTGTTAGCTTATGAACCCTCAGCTGAGGATTATGCACTATATTACCAACTTTTATTAAGTAGATTTTTATTATAACTTCCTGAATCCAGAAATTCTCTTCCAAGTCCAACCAAAGATTTTGAATCATATCACTTTCATAGCAGCGGACAAAAACACCAGCGCAGTGTGGAGCGATGAAGAGACTGTAACGTTCCTCAAATGAATAAATAAAACAAACCTAAATGTTTTTATTTACATCATGTGTTCCACATGGCTTTTGCGTGTTTGAGGTTGAAATGGTTTTCTTTTAACAACATCATCTGTTTGGGCACTCTTCATCTGCAAAGGTTTAAAATGGCACCTGACTGGGAGAACTGGTGGCGCCAACTGTTAATGTCAATACACCCACCTCTTTATAGTCACATTACTGTAGTCCATCAACATTCATTAATTATCATTTTCTTTTACAAATTTGTATGGAAATTTGTAAAGATTTGCACTAGATTTCAACGGAAAATAGATAACCGTTACTCTCCCACCATTTGACCGGGCATATCTTTCCTTCTGTATATGTGAGGGATACGTCTCCTTTCCAGCCTCCAAAGAAGAATGCCTTAAAATATATATTGCAGAACCTCAAAGGTGCAATTGTCCGAGGTGCCAATTTTATTCCATTTTGCTGGCACAAAACCTCTGTGCAGTCCTTTTGGTAAATAAGGAAAATTGTTCAGCGCCTTAAAAGGGACACAAATCCTCAGTGAATATCTCCCAGAGTTTATTCGTATGATGTTGGGCCACCTTAAGCCTCCAGAACAGCTTCACTGTAGTGGACTGCATAGGGCGTTTGGCCTCCCTTGCATATTCTGTCATTATTAATATTGTTTTGTTACATTTTTAACAGGCGGGTGGACAAAAAATATCTGCGGGTGACCAAAGAAAGTTTAAAAGTAGATTGAAGCAGGTCATGCACCGCTTGCTGGCTGCATGGTTCTGCTCTGAGCTGGTGTCTATATCAGCCGAAAATAACATTGTTGCTCTAATTACAACCAAATGTACAATACAATTTGATTCACCATCTTTTCTAAATCTGTGCAATCATCTCTTGTAATTTGGCAAAAAACATAATCCATCAAAGAACACGTGTTAAACTATTATTTTAATTACACCACAAACACCACTTTGACACAACCCGGTGCCTTCGCAGATACTGTGGCGTCTTCCTTATTTTAGCTGCTTTTCCCTCATCAACTTCCCACAGAACTCCCACAGACTTTATTATCTTTTTGTGAGTTTTTGTTTTGGAAGCCTCTCACGGTCTCCCTAGATGCAGTACCACTCTTCGCCTGAACTGATACTGAGGGGCACTGTTTTACCAAAACACAAATATCCCTGAGTGATGTTATGCATTATATTGACAGATTGTTTGCAGGTGAGTGCGGACGCAAACACACACACTGCATGAGCCGTGGTAATGGTCGGAAATCCAGCGGGATTAAGAGCAGGATTATTAACAGTCCTGCGTATACCTTTGAACTATGCTGGTGGGATGACCACCACTCTTACAAAAGATATTCTCTCATATGGTGTTTTGATGATGGTGGAGAGTGCTGTCCAACACATTTATCCAAAATCTTCCATCGGTGTTCAATTGGGTTGAGATCTGGTGAAAAGCCACAGCATATGATTCATATTATTTTCATACATCAAAACATTCATGCTTCCTGCAGTGAAGAAGCTGCATTCCTTATACTTCCTGCACGTTTATCCTGTTAATCTGTCAGCCGTACTTGTGTTGGCTGTGTGCAAACATACAGTATGTACATGTGTGTCAAGGGAACACGTCCTCATTTTGACCTCTGCACATTTAACCCTTGACAATTCGATATTTTGCCCTCAGCAGTGCTGCGTCAGATTCAGAAGTCACAAAGAGCAAACGGAGGGATGACAGCTAACCCACAGAGGAGAGGAAGAGAAGCAGGGAGAGTCTGTCCACAAGAACTTGAAAAGTGCTGCCATGAGAGGAGACGAGAGGAGAGGAGAGGAGAGGAGAGGAGAGGAGAGGAGAGATGAGACATTTTCAGGGAGCAGATGAGTGAAAGAGGGCTCAATTTTGAATTATGTGTGATTATTTTCTCAACTTCAGACACCCATCACAGCCGTCACTAACAGAGCTCAGTCTCATTTCTGACCGTCAAATTGCTCCACAATCGGATTGCTGGTTGTGACTCTATCTCCACGTCTGTCTACACATATAGCAGCTAAAGTATTAGGCAACTTTCCTGGGAGGAGAAGAGGCTCGGCTTGGTTCCAACATAACAAATCATTCTTAATTATTATCCCGCGGATCCACAACAAAGAGAAAATATTGTAATGAGGCGCTTCGCTACTTTCCTCTGCACATGGCGACGGATGTGAACACTCATTTTTCAGCCTCGCATTTGCATAAATTCTCTTCTTTTTTTAAGTTGGCGCTGCCAAAAGTGATAAAGTGCATGCAGCGCCATGGAGGAGAATCAGGGAGAGGAAGGAGGAGGGGGAAGGGGGTCTATTGTAGGTAGAAGGAAAAAGTGAAGCCAGTTTTTTTTTTTTTTTAAATAGAGAAGATCTGCATCATAGACTTTCTACAAAGGGACAAAAATAGGTGGGCAAGAGAAGTGGCTGGACCAGCAGTGACACATGAGCAGTGAGGCGAGTACAAGCGAGAAAAAGAGAAGATGGAGAAAGAACATCAGGTCTGATTTTACCAATATAATGAAGAGCGAGAAGAGAGTCGAAGGGAGAGGCAGAGATAATGTGAGTGGGACGGATAACAAACAGAGAAAGCTGCAGGCAGGAGGCTATAATGGACTTTTGAGTGGAGAGAACGAGAGATAGATTTACGAGGAGAGAGGGATGAGTGCGGGGAAATACGGAGATAGCGTGATAGAGTGCTAAGTGGAAGGGGTAAATTGTGGCCCTGCTAGTGTTCTGTTTTTACAAAGCCCGTCATAAAGACGGTGTTTAAATTTAATAGGCTGGCTGCAGCGCACACATACACGCACACACACGCACACACAACTGAAACACTCAGATATATTTTCCTTCACCATGGCACAGGATGCAGTCTATGAACCCAGAGAACTAAGAGTATCTATGGTGCACTTGACATATTTCGACATGGGAGGAGATGACAATATTGACAGTTAATCCGGAGTCATTCTGCGCATTTAAGAGAGAAAAGCTTCAATCAGTGCTCAAGGCAGAACCTGCTACGTGCTAACATTAGACACAAATCAGCTCAGTGGTTTATGTGACGAAATGCTTTGCAGGGTAAATACACGCAGACCGGTGAAATCTGACTTAAAATGAAAGAAAACATGGAGTAAGATACATATTTCATGTTTAGTCACACTTCAGCCCGCTGTCACCATCGACACTGACCAGAAACGGAAACACTAAAGGAACCCATTTTTGATGTGAAAAAAAAAGAACAAAAAACAAAACAGATATAAATAAACATTTATAAATCAGTGTCTGCAGCTTTTGCAGCACTTTAGTGGAATCTTAGAAGTTCTCAGCGTGAAGGGCAGGCATTTCAAGTCGTGATTCTGCGGGTTAAACAACACTTCATACAAACTGACAAAAAAGAAGAAAAAAAAAGAAACAACAACACACAAACACCCTCGACACGCACAGACGCAACGGCAAATCTCAGGAGTTATCTGTTACCCACAAACGCTCAAAGGCAGAAAACACACCCGTCCCATCCATTCTCATAAAAATTCACATGCAGGGTGCATACATACACACACACACACACTAATAGCGCTTGGCACACGGACTGAGAGCTCGGCCTTGTCTGGTGCAGTCATGGCTGGCTGTGGACTAACAGAGATATATGAGGGAAGCAAGCTGTGTGGAGAACAACATTTATCTACAACCCCTTCGCTTTAGTATGCAAGGACACCTAGCCATTTGGCGTAGCTCTCTCTCTTTTTTTTTTTTTATCTGTCTTCTTCATTGACAGCTCATTCCAATGCGTATTAATGTCAGGAAAGCAGCCAATTAGAGCATATTGACATTTTTATATTTCCTTCGATGTGTTTGTGTGTTAATAGGTTGGCAATGGAAAGTATGTGTTGCACTTGCTCCCACACCGTCCAGCACTCGCTGACTATTAGTGGTCAGTGTATGAGTAATTGCTGTTTGTGTGGAAACAGTTTCTGGTCCTCCACAGACAACAGCTGCTTGGCAATCACTCACTTAGCGCTGCAGACAATAAGAGGAACCGTCCTTGCAGCAGGATGTGGAGGGAGAAAACGTCCACAGAGCGAGAATGAAACAACGCTTCCTGACTGATGTCACCAGCACATGTTTAATGCATGACTTAAGAAGTCTATTGGCTCTTATTAGGGTTGGCCTGTCTGAATCTGTCATTAGCATTACATCCTTAAAACAACACTCAGAGTCTACAGCCAATGCTAGCAGCTCTGTGAGGCTGTGCTTAGGCATCGCAGTGCTTTGAGCTGAATGCTAAAGCCGGCATGCTAACATGCTATAACCATAGCTACGAACAGTAAAGCACTGTAACCTGTATATATATCCATCTGAATCAAGTAGTATGTAATCAACGTATAGACAACAATTTGTATGAAGTCCTCGTTTTTTGTGCGTTTTCATACGACCCGTATGAAAGAAGAAATGGACACGGGTTGCTGGACCCCAGCAACCCGTGTCCATTTGTGCTCGTTGCATGATTACGGTCTTTTCAAAATGAACTCCCGCCTTCACAGGAAACAACTAAGTTAGGTTTAGGCCACAAAACTACTTGCTGAGGTTTTAGGAAAATATCATAAAATACTGGATAAGGCTTAGGTAACAAAACTACTTAGTTAGATTTAGGAAAAGATCATGGTTTGGGTTTAAATCACTATGGAAGTGACGTTACGGTACGGCGGTTATGTGACAAATGAATGAACGTTGACTTCTCGTTTTACACGGGGGCACAAACAACGGTCTCAAGGGTGGAAAACCAGTTTTGGTTTGACCCAACCACCTCCCCTCTCACCCACCCTATGTGGGTTTTGACGTTCTTTATACTTACTCGTTTACGATCATGTGGATTGCAAACCAATTGATCTCCGAACTACAGCGCATTAATTTTGCTGAGGATAGCTAAGAACGCTGAATGAGTACAGCCTAAGCCACGTAATTGTGAACTTGGAAGTATAAAGACGCTACGTAGGAAGGAGGTTGGGCTGGGATGGATGAGTCCAAAGACATTCATAGGAGAATGCAAGCAAAGTGAAGAATAACTAAGATATCATACAAACATGAACATTGAACAAGCTCACAATGACAATATTCAGGCTTAACCATGCGTCCCGGAAAACCTGGAAAACTGTTCGCATCAATTTTCCGGTCATGAAAAATTAAAGGAAAAGTCAAAAGCCCTGAAAAATCTTGTGTTGTCCTGATAAATCATTTGAACATTGTCCTATTTTCCTCTAGTTTAGAATAAACTACCCCATTGCCATCAGAAAGGGTTAAGTCATGTTCAGGGTCATATTAATGTACGATTAGTAGTTTTGTGGAAACGCTGTGGACACACCTCCAAAGTTGCGTCACATGCAGGTTGGATGACATTATTTAAGTGGCCCAAACTCTAAATAATTTAAGATTAATTAACCTTCAAGTGGTAGTTTATTATATTATTCTATGATCAATTTGTCATAATTTCTAATCACGTAAGAGATGATTTCAGAGATAAGTTATAGACATACATATTCAAATAAGACTTTCACAGAGAGGAACATATTAGCTAGATCCTCCTGGAAATGTCATGGAAAAGTCCTGGAAATAATCTCTAGAAAAGAGTGGGAACCTTGAATGTTACGCGTTACATAAATGTACACAGAATAAAAAAATCTGTGTTAAAAACTCTCCGCCTCAATCGTCTAACCCCCCCAGTCTAGACCGCAAGCATCGAGGTCTCACGCAACAAACATGCTGTCATTGGAGGGCAGGCTCACATCTCAACTGCGTCTCACAGCCGTAACTGCGACCTGAGGTGTTTTACATTTCAGTATACGCAGATAAACGCGAGGTCGATGCAAAATAAAAAGGCACTGAATAAATACGTTTATTAAATTTATTTTATTTTGCAACCGAGGCAGAGCAGAGTGCCGGTCTCTGGCTCTTTCCGAAGACCACTTTGTAATCCCACAGATTCTCCTTTCACTTTTGCCCAGCAGCTGGGAAACGGGACACGGCAACTTCTTGGGTATTGAGGAGTATTGCTGCAGTGTTTATTCATTCGCAAACTGCAAAATACCTTTACTGCCACGAGACAACTTCACTGCTAACGTTCCCTCTGCTCCGATAGCCAACTCAGTCTTTCGCTCAACCACACACTCGCTACACACACACACACACACACACACACACACACACACACACACACACACACACACACACACACACACACACACACACACACACACACACACACCCTTAGCACTGCACCATGAGCCACGATCGCACGCATCAGTGTTGATGGGTAAAATAGATCAGGAATACTACTGGGCCAACGTTTCTGGCCTACCGAGGCATGTAATTCTGGACAGTAACACATCCTAAACCCTCGTTTAAACAAGATTCCAGACTGAAGAAGCTCTTGATCACTTGCAGGCCCCTAACTGACGGTTAAAAGGAATGAGGAGTCAGTCGTCAAAGATGTTATAAAACAGTGAAAGTGGGACCACCCCAACAACGAAAGATCCTTGAGCATTCATAAATGAGCACAACAAATATTAAGCTGATGGGTCCAGTAGTATGCTAGATAGGTTGTGGATGGACGGACGGACAGATGCACGCACACATGCTGACTAAATATGAATTATTTTTCAAGAATAGCACCACAAGTGTAAAACCATTTGATTTGGATGGTGCATTTAGTGGACTCCAATAGCGTGGTATTTTACAGCATCCTGTATGATAAACAATACATTGGGCATTTGTCTGGTTGCATTTCAGTATCTGAGACTGAAGTGCTTCTGTAAGCCGAAGTGAAACAGAGACTTGTAAAAGATCACATCTCTCAGAACCCACGATTCACGCAGCATGATGTTGGCCCCGCTTTCATACCGTTATACAACACCGTGTTTGTGTGTGTCTGCACGTGTCCGTGTGTGTAGGCATGCATTTGAGGGTTTAACAAAAACACTTCAACTCTCTTATTCGAGTTCCCTACTGTTCCACTGTCACACACACACACACACACACACACACACACACACACACACACACACACACACACACACACACACACACACACACACAGCGGTGGGCTCTCAGTATGTGAGTGACCCAGACATTTGGCATCTTACACATCAGGGTGCAATCTCTTTCTTTCTTCTTATTCTTCTCATCAAACAGAGAGGAGAGAAGGACGTAGGGAGGAGAGAAGGGGGAGGCAGAAGGTCAGTGTAATGATGATCCAAAAAAAAACAAAATAACAAAGACAGAGGACAAGCGGTGAGGGTAGCGGAGGAGCGATGGAGAAAGATGGTAAGGAAAAGATCGAGGGTCTGGCAGGGAGAAATATAGAAGCAGGTGAAGAGAGAGTTGAGGAAAGACAGTAAGAGGAGAACTGGAGAAAACTGAGGTGAAATGGGAGAGAGTGTCTCTTCCTTAATGTCCATCAGGACTGAAGAAACATAGATAATTCTTCTCAAGTAGAGCTTCCTTGTTTTTGTTTTGCGTTGTTTGGAATCCAAACTGGGACTCTATGATCATCCACTACTATCTGCCATACCTTCAGGATATTTTAGACAATTCTGTCGTGAATGAATATGTAGATAAATTTGCTAGTAATAATAATTACATAGCGATGCTGTTATATATATATATATATATATATATATATATATTATTTTTTTTAGATGTTTCTGGTGTAATCTAATATTTCATGAAAGAAAGAGTCCAAAATCTTTGGAAATATGCTTGTGTAAAAGACAATTATGCGATTAATGTGCATATGCAACACATCCGTTGCTGATTTTTTTCTTTTTTTCATACTCATATACAGGGCCTCAGCAAGGATGCAAAAAAAAGACAGGTACAGTTGTCAAAGTATTATCTCATTAAACTTCTGGGAGCTTGAGATATTCAGTGTGCGGACAACACCCACACATTTAGGGAAAAGTGCCTTTTTTCTTTCTTGCCAAGAGTGTGAAGAGAAGATCGATACCACTCTGTCTGTTAATATGTAGCTACACCCTAACTTGTTAGTTTAGCATAAAGATGCAAAACAGCTAGCTTAGCTATATATACCGTGTTAATTAGTGACCTTTCGAGGTGCTGGTAGGTTGATTTTGTTGTCTTCAAACAGAGCCACAACAGCTTTTTCTGCCTTTGTCTTTATGCTAAGCTACCTGGCCGCTAGTTCCAAGTTATAATTAGTGGATATCAGTGGAGAGGGCAAAAAAGCAAATATATATATCCAGTGAAGAGATTGATATTAATGTCATCCTTCTCTGTTTGGAAAGAGTTTGTTCTGTGATATGGTTAGCTTATTAGTGCTATGACTGGAAACAGAAGTTAATCCTAAAACCCACTCTGTCATAAAATAAAAACACAAAAACATACTCTCAAGCTATTTTAAGACCAATTTATGGTTTCAGGATCCGCATGACGTAAGTTTCGCCATCTGCCCAAGTCCGCAGAAGCGCCCCAAAATGCAAAAAACAACAACAACAACCATGATAGTATCTATCTTGGAATATCTTGGAGGTATTAAAATATAAATATTCAATATCGTAGTAGGTGCCAATTGAGCTCAGAATGTGGGCAGAAAGCTTCTGGAACATGTTTATTCTTTTTCAAAGAGACTGGTGAAACCGTGAAAGAGAAAACCTGTTTTGCTTCAGAAGCTAGTGAGAGGAGCTGAGGCTAGCAAGACGAAGAGGCGTGGGACTCTTTATAATGGAAGATTTTAAACATTTAGTTCACTGTGTTTTCTCTACTTTCACATCCAGATTCTAAAATAACAGTCGGTATTAAAGGAAAATCAATGCCTCTTTAGGAGAGAGTATAATTGTCACCTAATAAAAACTGCTCAGCACTGTTAAAGTAATTGGAGTAAATATAGTATTTAGTGCCACCCCTAGTCTCCACAATGCAATGCATTTCATTTTGCCTGTGGAGGTTTAACTTTCACACACACACACACCCACATGTAAGGACTCATGGTTTAAGAGGACAACAGTTTCCAGCTTTGAAGAGAGGTTTTTTTCACAGCTTTTTGACGAGGCAGCAAATTTATTTGTGCCTTTTTGGTGTGGGAGATGAAATTTGGACGTTCATTAGAGCCGCTTCAAAGACGCTGCGGTCGCACACACTCATTTCTTAGAATCTCTTACTCTCTCTTTACATCAGATTGTGACTGTGGTGCCTCGTGGCTGTAAACAGCCCACTGAGAAAGGAATCAATGCCGAAGTGATGAAGAGGCTGAAATACTGTATATGAAGAGACAGCTGCGGCCAAAGAGACATGATCAGCTTGACTTTAGCCTTTGCTATTTGACTGAGTCCTCTCACTAATGTTCCATTTACCAGTTTATCAGTGTTAACAGCTGTATAGATAGATAGATAATTGGATAGATGGGCAGATGGATAGATGGACGGACAGACGGACGGACAGACAGTCTCTCTCACACACACAAACAACGGGTGGAAGTTAAATCCGATGTGACGTGCTGACTAAACCACTCCCTGCTGTTTTCCAGCTACAGATTGTCTAGGTCAGGACACAAACACACACACACACACACACACACAGCTGTTTCCTGCCAACTGTTGGCTCCCATTGGCACATAAATATACGAACACACACACACACACACACTCACAGCTTCAGGTGACAGGGATTAATAGCCTTACTGACTGACAGAGTAACTTCCACTTCCTTTGTGTCACTGTCGGCCCCTGGCTGCATGCGTGTCTCAGTATGTGTGTGTGTGTGTGTGTGTGTGTGTGTGTGTGTGTGTGTGTGTGTGTGTGTGTGTGTGTGAAGCCATTATTAGAAGTATAATTGTGGAGACATTTAAAGTGTTTCCCCTCAAGGGCTCTGCCGGCATCCAATAAAGTTTTCATACCCCAGGAGAGACGGAGAGCGAGTGGAGAGAGGAAGTGACAGAGAGGACATAGGGTAGAAGGAGAGAGGAAAGGGGAGGTGCAGGTGAGTGCGGTGAGGCGCAGCAGTTTGCAACATGCATGCGGTGTCCTGTCCGTCTCTGAATATATACACAGGGATCTAACTTAAAAATTTGATTTACAGTCTTGCTTGTTGTTTTGTTGTTAATCCATGTCACACTGCTGTGGATGGAACCAAACATTGCAGATGTGCATGAGCAACTGACTGTCTGAGAAATTTCATCTGCTGATGAAAACTGTGTGATGGGGTTGAAAGTGCCGGAACAAGCAAATAAGTGGACCTTGAATTGAGTTTTGGCTAGACAGTGCTCTATAGGTAGGCTGGCCATATGCTTTAAAACTAGTAGGCTAGGGCCCTTTTTTTTAACATTTTTCCTCATTGCCGTCAAAGGAACAGTGTGTAGGAATTCGGAGGATTTATTAGCAGAAATGGAATATAATATCCGTAACTACGTTTTCATTAGTGTATAATCGCCTGAATTAACTAAGAATCTTTGTGTTTTCGTCAACTTAGAATGAGACATTTATATAGGCGTTTATATCTACATACGGAGCAGTTCCTCCTCACCGAGTCCACCATGTTGCCGCCCCATGGTTCTACAGTAGCCCAGAATGGACAAACCAAACACTGGCCATAGATGGGCTTTCTTTTTTTTTTTTTTTTTTGTTACCTCAAGGCCATTGTAGTTCTCCGACATACTTGGAAAGGGAATGTTAAGTGGAGGTGTGTTAGACGCAATCAGCAACCTCACCACTAGATGCCACTAAACCCTACTTGCTGGTCATTTAAGACAACCTCAGTCCACCACTGCATGCTCGCATTACATTTTCTGCATGACAAATTTGCTATCCAAACTACCTTTATACAAATGGAGTTTTTTAAAGCCGGTTGCCGTAGGATACACAACTTGTGACAAGTTGAAGACACAGTGGTCGGATCATAACTTTTGCTGTGTAATCAAACCCAAATAAAAAAAAACACATGGGTCCTTTAGATTTTACTTACCTTGATTGCAGTAGTGAGTAATATTTTGGTCACTGATAAACACTCTTGACTTTTTTGTTTGATCCACACCAAAATTACAGGTATGAAACTTCCCTCAGACCAAAGAGCCGTACCTTAGTCCGACGGAAAGAGGTGGTATTGCTCCGGAGTTCCTTTAAAAAAAGAAAAGTTGGAGAAAACTAAAATTACTTTCTGAGAGGATGAGAGAGCGGGTGCGAGAGGGCGGGAGAACCTGTATACAAACCAATCAATTATAAGCATTGGCAGACGCAGCTCAGGTAGGTGATGACGACAGGACGCATACAGGTATGGTATGAGTTCCTTAGTGAGCTCACATAACAGCAATGTGACACCAAAACTAATCGGATCAAATGTATACAATGTGACAAAATGTGGCCCTTGGGTTAGGACCTTAGTTTGAACTTTTCCGGTGTGAAAAGGCAGAGATGCCAGGTTGTGCAGATATTAATAACTTTTACAACAGCTCATGGGTAAATTCTTTATTTATCAGGTGTCAGTTGGCAGAGGGTATATGGAGAGTTGAGAAAAATGTCAGTATGTCAACGACAGCTGTGTTTATGTATCTTTAAATGTATCTTTAAGGCATTAGTCTCCTCATAAACAGCTTGAATAACCGCAAATTTAATGTGCATATATTATATGAGCCATCCCTGCCGTGCATCTTCACTGCTTAGAGAACATTGAGAGATGGTGAGAAAAAGTGAAGGGAGCTGAAATGAGGAAGGGTGATTACTGGTGCAGCGAATCTCTGAGGATGAAGGGTTTTTTATTAAAAACAGATGAGAAGAATGCATGACAACTACTTTCCCTCTCACTGTCCCCTCCACCCCCTCTCAGTCTGCCACCCACATCTGGGATTTACATGTCATATTGAGACTGGATAGACTGTACCTGAGAAGTTTACCTAACTAAACAGCTCAAAGTACAGCTTGTCCATTTAGATGAGATGGAAAGAGAGTGGAACAGATGCGCTGCCCCCTCCTGTTTGACTCGTCCTCCCCCTTCTTCAAGGGGCTTGTGTTGTTTTTTTTTTTTGGAGTTGTCCGTCTGTCCTTCTGTCCGTCTGTCCGCTCGTCAATTCTCAGGAACTCCTTGAGGGAATCTCTTCAAATTTGGCACAAACGTCTACTTGCACTTAAGGATAAAGAGATAAGAATTTGGCGGTCAAAGATCGCCATGACCTCACGAAACACATGTTGGGCCATAACTGAAGAATTCATATGCAAATTATGATGGAGTGAAGTGATGACATTTTGGACAGCCATAGACGTAAACTGCAACATGACTGGTTCAGAATTTTAGTTCCTTTCCAAGTTTAAAATGCCACTTTTCAATCCCAGAAATCCCGAATTCAGCCAATTTTCATAAGGTTGATGCCTCCTGATATGGCAACATTTAAATGCACCTCCCTTTTCTGTTTCCACTGCGTGTTTGTCTAGAATGTACGGTACATGTAAGCCTGCAGAAGGAACAACCCACAACGTAGATGCGTTAGGTCAGCTGTGATGCTAACTTTTATAAAAGTTATCATGACTTACATTCTTCACAAATTACCACTAAACCATATGATTTAAACTTTTTTTTTCTAGAATCTGGTTTTGAATTAAAACACATCTTTTCATACAACTATGTAATTTCATAAATTTTCGATTAATACGTTTTTTTTTAATAATAAGCTTGTTACGCATTACTCAGTTCTTAAGGGGTATAGCTAACGTTAGCTGTCTCTCATTCATGGGTCCAGTTGTGGTGATGGCAAATGGCCAAACTGTCAAAACGCACTGCAATCTTAAACTGATTATAAGAAGTGGACTTAGTCACCGTGATGTCATTGATATGTGGTATACGGTTTTGAAGCCTCTAGTTTGGCCTTTTGGTCATCACCTTCTTGGTCTTTGGCCATCATCATTTTGTTTTTTTGCAACCTGAAACAACACGTGAAAAGGGGTGGGGCTAAGTACAACTGAACGCTGAATAAAATAGTTTTAGGCGGCCAAAAAGGTTAGAATTAACTTTCCTGAAATGAAAACACCCCATTGAAGGATAAAACAGGGACAACTCCCAGATCGGACAAAGCCGTGGAAGCCACCTGTCAATCACAAGTTAGCCACATCCTAAAGCGTACTCTGGTTCATGGTCCATTTTACTCTAAATGGGATCATAATTTACGAAACGAACATCATGCTGTTTTGAAAAAGACTTGAAACTAGTGATTGAGACCATAAACTCATGTTTACAACATTTACTGAAGGGAGAAGGAGGATCATTTTCTCATAAACCTTTACACAATCTGACTTCTTTTTGCAACCAGAGGAGTCACCCCCTGCTGGCAAGTAGAGATAATGCAAGTTTAAGGCACTTTCACATTGGGTGCGTCCCAAGTCTCTTAATTGCATCCCCGTTTTCCTCACTTGCGTCTTTTCCTTGCGTCTTAGTCCCGCCCACCAGGGATGCATGGAGAGACACAAGGAAACCATGCAGGGATAGAGGAAATGAGGAAATATGTTTTAAGAGAAATGAGATGTCCTTTCCTCGAAAGCGTCACGTGAAGCGACGTCTGTTTCTGATGACGGAGGCCGACGGCCGCTGATCACAGCTGGATCAGCTGTTAGTCGGCTTTAACAGCTGGAAAGACTTTTAATGGAGATCGTGTCTGAACACATGATCAGTCTCACTGACAGTTTTTAGCTCACATTCCAATAACAATCCACTTAAAATATTAATTAAAATGATCGTATGATGTTTTCAGTTAATTTAATGGTGTTAAACTACTACGTATACTAATAAAGACACCGTTATTACCACTAACAGAGTGGAGATGTTTTCTCTCTGGAGTCTGTTACCTGTAACGGCATTGAGTATTTATACACAGTGTGTGGTATTTATACCTGTGTTCTGTGTTCTGCTTATACGTGCACGGCCGATTTCTACCGACGAAATGCGTTTGTTTTATTTATGAATTATTTATGTCTATGTTTTACAATTATGGCGATTATGGTTTCTCTTGAACACTGGAATTAATTTATTAGGCTCAATGTTTCAGGTTAAACTTAAATGATATAACTCATAAAACCCAACACTCAGAAAACAAATCAAATATATAGAGAGTTTAATCTGTGATCGTCTTCACTCTGGTATGAAACTCCAGCGATCAGTCCGACCAATCAAATAACTGATGAACAATGAGGGGGCGTGTCCAGCATTAAAACACTTCCTGGAAGCCTGTTCTCTCGCTTCCTCGCTCATGGCTCCTCCGAGATGCCTCCTCAATCCTCGCTCCTCAGACAGAAATAAGAGTTTTGGGACGGCCTTCAATATGGCGGCGCAGAACAACTTCTGGTTCAGGCGAGGAGCGAGGAAACGACAATTAAGAGACTTGGGATGTACCCACTGAGTTCACTTTTCAGGTTGCCACCTGACTGCAATGAGTAGTCCTGTTGCCTCAGCAGGACTTTAGAATTTAAATCAAGGATGGGACAAACTTCGACTAACAACGTTTACCACCCAGCTGGTTTATTGCCTGTGTGTGCTTTGGAATTGAAGTAATATAAATTAAAGAAAATTGCTTTGGTCCACACAGATATTGCACTAATTAAACCACCAACAAACGAGCTTGATATGAGTACCAAAACTGCACACTGCCTGGAGGACCCAAATATCTAAGGGTGCTATTACTGCACGGAAATATATTCATTTGCAAAGCCCCTCCCATGATCAGCAGTTCAGCTTCGTAAGGCATGGAAGGCCTCTCAAGCTTTGGATTCTCTCTCGATCCATTTCCGAAAACCAAAAACTCCGGAGCAAAAGTGTAATGAATAGATTAAACCAACACCTGATTACACCCCTCAAAACTCAAATATGCCCGAAATGTCTCCGACAGCCCCCCAATATATTGATACAAATATTTTTATAAGACCTGCACGACAGGTAAATATCCTGTACCGTATATGTTACCGTATGGTAATATTACTTTTTTCTTAAAGTATTATACTTCTCAGAGAACAAATATGTGGGAGCTATTTATGTCCAAGGGTTTTATGACTGAATGAAAATTGATGAATGTGTCATTGACGTGAATCAGTGGCACATGCACATTTAAGCTTACTTCCCCAAACAAAAGACGAAAAAGTTGATCTACAGGAGAATTAAAATTAGAACGCAATACAGAATGCCTGAGAGCCTTGGTGCGCTATGTCCTGATATATTTATATATTCTGAATTGTAACCAGGCGTCTGAATATTGTGTTTTCCTTTACATTAACAAAGACATTTACACCATAAATTGATGCATAACATGTGTCCCCATGTTGAAAAGAAACCCAAACGCTGTGTTTATCTACTCTGATTAACTGAGCATTATTTCCAATTACCTGACTAGGTTATTAAAAAAGAGAGGGCGTTCGCCACATCCACTGTGTAACTGGGAATCCACATTAAAAGCTAGACATATGCATCATGTGAGCGTTACAGAAACGTTCACATGAAAACTTCACCGACACCGACCTCCATTTGTCCGCCTCAGTACTCACAGCAGCTGTCTGTCAGCAGCAGCTATACGATTTTGTGGTCTGTGTTTTGGGTCTTCTGTTGAGGTTTTTTTTTTATCTTGTCATTCATTCATGTTTAGCGTTTCCTGTTTCATTTTGATACTCTCCAACTCTTTCGTTGCAGAGAACTTCACTTCCTGCCTTGTCTGTTTTCCCACCTGTGTGATTGTTTTGCTTTAATTGTTTCACCTGTCCCTCGTTATCACCCTCTTTTCCTTGAGTATTTAGTGTGTCTCCTTGCGCCAGTTTGTCATTGTTCTTCGTACCTTGTGTTTCGGTTTTATTTTTCTAGTGTTTAGTGATCCCTGTGCTTTCTACTAACTGTCACCTGCCTTCTCCTGGAATCTCAAGTTATCAGCCATTTTCAACAATAAGTCATTGAACTTTTCCTGCCGCCTCCTCATCATTTTCTTTTTGTAATGTTAAAAATGCAAACATACAGTTTGAGTATTTAAGCTCTGCAGCTACAGGAAACCAGTCCGAGGAAAACATTAAAAAGTCAGTCGGAATCAGTGTTTTCAATCAACCAATGGAGCTAACATCAGCTCAATTAGCTAGCTAGCTAATTGCTGATAAAACCCACCTGAAACAGTTGTCATTACAGCTAGCTGGCAAAACTGGCTGTCACTGGCTAGAAATGAGAAGCCTGCTTTTGTCTACAACTGCTTTTGAAAGTTGTACTTAGTTGGACTGGTTTAAAAAAATTATGAGTGAGCAGTCAATCCAGGAGCGGCAATTATTTTCTGTATATATTGTAGTGTTTCTATTGTGGTTGCTTCAGGAGAATTGAATAAAAGCCCAACTAAAAAAATGTCCTTTTCTCCCCTCTTTCATCCTCCTTCAAGTCCCATTCTTTGTAGCCTGTGTATAACGCTGAATCTCTCTCTCTCTCCTCTCTCACTCTCTCTCTGGTTACCGGGTAATAAATTGGTTGACACCAGACATTTAGGCCAGCGATGGAAATATCACACCCAAATATCACGCTGACCCTCAGCAGCCCTCTCCATCAGCCACCAGACAATGTCCCCCTTTGTTCTTCACACACAGAGGACAAGACACGGAATAGGAGGAAGAAGGACAAAAAGAAAAGAGGAAAGAAACATCTAAGAGAGATTAAAAAGAAGAAGAAAAAAGGAACAGGATACAGGTGGAGACGCAGAGATGGAGGCAGATGAAGGCAACAGAATCAGACATCAGAAAGAACAGGTGTTTGATTATTGTAATTTACTCCTGCACTCTCTCTGAGGGCTCCATAGCATCATTAAAAGCTAATTTGTTCTTTACCCAAACTCCTCCCCCTCTGCATTGATTAGACGTCTCATTGATGCGCCGGTGATTAAGACCGCGATTGTCATTCGTTGACATATTGACCTAACCAATCAACACACTTGTCATGATGAGCAAACTTCACTTTCGAGCGCTCGTGGTGTGTCACCACATGTACACAATGCAAGGCGTTGTTTAGTGGTTAGTTGTTGTTTTTTACCCTAATTCCTGCAGAGTTAGTTGGTTCCGCTGAGGTAGAGAAAAAGCTATTAGGCTTTATGGACTAGAGGTTTCAGTTGCTTCTTGTGTTTCTGTTCTTATGATGGACAAAAGAACAGGATTTTGACATTAGATAGTGATTAAGTTTCATTAATTACTTTTAAATGACACCTCTCAAAAAGCGCTCCCGAGTAGCACAAGCGAGGAAACAGATGGTGGACAGTAAACAGGTTTCAAACTGTATTCAAAAACTAGTATTCAAAATGCACTTCTTGAGTAAGTATATGTCCAGCTACATTACTATAGTACTACTACTCTACCGTCAACTGCATCAAAGAACATCTGTGATTGCATTCCTCAAAGCAAAATGGGGCAATGAAGTGAGAGAGCGCGACACTGGAGATGTGGAATAGGCATTAATGTTCCCCGCAGGGTGGATTGTAATAACTTTGGTGGTCCCCAAACTCTTCCTCCAGCACCATTCGTCAAAATTTCAATTTGTCCAACAAATTCTCTCTCTTCTGAGCTAATTAATGGTAGCATGCTAACACACTAAACAAATAGTAACCCCTGGTAAATATTACAGCTGCTAAACATCTCTATCGATGTTAGGATGCTGAACAAAGAAGGTAACCATGGTAAACATTACAGCTGCTAAACATCGGTATTGTTAGAATTATGTGAACTGTGAGCACGTTAGTGACAATTGTGACATAAATGGTGACATTAGCATTTAGCGCTTAATTAATCTGGACTTTAATCTTGTTTTACTTCAATTTAAGAATTTAAAATTGCTCTACATTGATATGATTATGTTTAATAAAGTCTGCATTGTTGTGATATATTGGAGCACTTAAAGATAAGTCATTCATTGTTGCTTTACCATCTAAAATCACTCATCTAAAAAGTTGCTGCAAATGCAAGCTACCTATTTTAACCCTGTACCTCTCCAAAGGAATTATATACGGTTTCTTCATGTTTGCTTATCAAATAATAAGACAGGAGTTGTTGCTTTTTGAAGACAGAATTATCCGTTCTTCAGTGAAAAACTTCAGATGACACTTCAGATAACCACATTTCTAGAGTGAATACACTGTATGTCATTTATTTAATCATTGATTGACTGATGGGTTATCTGAAGGAAGGAGAACAAAAAGTGTGTTGTGATGTAACAGATTGAAATAGTGATTTCATAGAAGGGTGCTGAGGAACAAATTGTTTCTCGTTGCCAAGCGAACAGGCTTTTTTTTTTTCGCATTGCTTTGTGTTGCTGCATTTGATATGTTTTGATTCCTTGACAGTTGGATTGAATCCGATGACAGCTCGGGGCCTGCGATGCTCCGTGTGTGTGTCTTCTGTAATTGGTAACGCTTCATTTTCCTGTTTGAGAGGCAGAAAACCAGAGCAGCAATCTGTCTGTGAACAGGCAAACAGTCAAACCATCAAGGCAAGGTTGTTTTTTTTGTTGTCTTTTTTGCAGAAAGGGGGAATATTGCTACTGATAGATCAAACCTGAAATCAATGAAGACAGGAATTCGCTCTCTCTATTACGCTCTCGCACATACACACAAGTACATGGGCTAATTAAAGGAATGGAGAATCAGACAGGCAGGTATGCCGATGGGATGAAGGAGACTTTAGACTTCATAAAGGAAGGCGAGTAAATTGACCTCCTGAATGAGGGAACTGTTTCATTACATGTCCCCTGGGTGTGCAAGGTAATAAGGTTAAAGCTAGGGGCACACACTACAGGATTAGAAGACACAAAGGCAGGATTGGAGTGAAGATGGAGATGAAGTCATTTCATTCAGGAGAGACTTTTATAGAGTTGAATAATAATTTATTACAATTGCATAATCTTTGAATAGTGCAAAGTCTTTGGCGATTGGACTCCATCCTGAATTAGGATAAGCAAGAGGTAGTGATGCTGATATCTGCTAAAGCAGAATCCCCCTGGAGTCCAGACACTGGTGGTGGTGGAGAAGAAGGAAGTTGCTGTAACCCGATGAAGATTGGAGGAGCCCGGGGTGGAGGAGGGTTGCATAGGTTTTGAGCTGAAATGACAACTGACAGCAGCAGAGAGGAGAACCTATTTAAAAGTTTGGCAACAACAATGTGATTGGCTTAAGGAAACTGCACAGAATCTGATTGGTTAATATAAAGTGCACGCCCTCCAATCAGCTGATGGAGTAATCGCAGGGAGACTTAGAGACTGAGATTATGAATGACAGAGTGTGGCATGTGTCTTCCTGACTGAACTTCTGCTTGAGCTACATTGTAAAAAACTGTAAAAATGTAAAAAAAAATAAAAAAATCCCACACTGCTTCTAGTTTGAATTCAGCTCACAAAGAATTGCATAAATTGAAAAATGAAAATCGCATTTCTTCAACGTAGAGACTGAAGATGAGATATATTATATGTATTTGTAATTCAATGCAAAGGTTAGCATATGTTTCAGTTAACACAGGTGCTGTGGTGGCGGTTGCTTAACGTCATATTGATTTAAAAAAAAAATTAAAATAAAAACATTTAAGTGTTATTTCGGTATATTGTCAGCTGCGTCAATCTCCCGCTTCTTGCCATTTTTTTGTTGCTGTTGTTTTCTTTCTGTTGCTATGGATGTAGCTATGTAGGAAGATGGTGTCCCCAATCTTAACCCTGCCTACTAATGTCTGATTAGTCAACTTTCTCTGAGCTTTGAGTAGTGTGTCTAGAACCAGGCTATAATCACACGAACCGCCTACTGTATTTATGTTGTGAACTTCTATCTACAAGGAAGGATCAACGCCCTTAGTGGCTCTGTGAGCTCTCAAATTTAACAATGGAAATATAAAGCCTCATTGAGCTGAATCAATAAAATAAAGAAATAATGACATCCATTGTCATACTTGTCATTTTCTCTACTTGAAAACTATTTTGTCCATTGAACAGATCAATAACAACATTTTTGTCATCAATCAGCCTGGTCTCCTCAGGATGCCAGTATAGCTGCTCAGCTGACGAGACAGTTGGCTCTAAGGACATTGATCCCACAGCGGAGGTCAGAATTGGTGTGGCTTGGGCACTTACCGCATCATTCATTTTGAAGTCATTTTGAAGCTACAGCCAGCAGGCGCTTAGTGTTGCTATGCCTGGCCCTGTACAATCTGCCAACCAGTACCTCTGAAGCTCATTATTTAACACGTTACCTCTGGGGTTTCGTTTGTAAACAAAAAAGTGACAAGTTGTGTATTTTATACAAGTTTGTTTTTGTAATTTTTCCTTTATTAGACAGATGACAGTGCAGACGCATACTAGAAACAGATAATGGTTGCCTGGCAACATCACAGTGACAAGCAAACTATGGTAGTTATCAATCTTGTCAACGCTCTGTTCAAAAGCAATTCGCAAAATAACGAGCTATTCCTATAACCGTTTTGGTTTGTCGCAAAGAGATTTCACATTGTCGAGATCAGCCCAAAATGAACGCCCCATCGATGCAGAGCTTTATGCACTGCACTGATGGTTTGACTCTATACAGGGCGCGGTGGTGAAAGAGAATTTGTAATGTGTTTTCTTTGTCAAAGCAAAGGTTAAATGAAAAAAAAAGAAAAAAGTCTTCCACAGAAGACTGTTTGAAAAAGTGAGAGCTTTTTAGTTGGCCGAGGTCATCAGGCAGTCCTGAATCTTTTATAGCACAGCTGAAAGACCTATTGCTCTCTCACCACCACCATCACACACACACACACACACACACACACACACACACCCTGTAGATGGTCCGTCAGACACAGTAAACCAGAAGCACACCCACTTGCCCACACACACATTAACTGGAGATGGGCAGTAAATATGGATGGGCGTACACATACAGTAGCCTGCTGTTACCCGCACTCACACACAGTCCCGGGTTGGATGGGCAATGAGAGTTCACACACACACACACACACACACACACACACACACACACAAACACATAGCATGCACCCAGAGTGATAGTGCCGGTTTGAAGGGCAGAGGGGCAGAGTTGAGAGGTGACCAGCGTCCAGGTGTGCCTCTCCAATTATCTGCCGCTGCCGGCTCTCAAAAGGATACGCACACACACATATACACATATACACACACACAAATGCAAGCACACGCAGAAACACACCCTCCCATCTTCAATTCCCCTCTCATCTCTCCCCACCACACAATTAAAGCACCTCCCCGCTCCAGCACCTGGTCTCCCACTGTTGGGAGGTAGGTACAGGAGGAGAGAGAGATCAATTTGATATCCTATTTGTATTGCCCCTCTCTCTCTCTCTCTCTCTCGTCTGCATCTCAGGCTGTCTTTTATTTCGTCTTTATTTGAAGTAAGATGGCAACCTGTGAGAGGCGACCTGCGTGGTCCTATTTGGCATGCCAGCGACTGCTATTTGACTTTGAAAATATGAAATCCGTGAGGAACAGGGGGATACGGCTATGGAGGAGGATTGGGAGGAGCGGAAAGAAAAGATTGAGAAGGAGGGGTGTGAACACACTGATGGGTTTGTGTGAAGAGGAGAAAGAGTACAGGTGATGGAAACAATGTGTTGGGGGGTGTGAGAGAGAGAGAGAGAGAGAGAGAGAAATGGGGGTAAAAAAAGAAAAAGTTAAACAAACAGAGAAAGTAATGACGGGAGCTGAACGTTAGAACATTGTGGGGGATGAAAAGAAATGCGGGAATGGGAGCAGATCAAAGCGCCGAAGGGCGAGGAGTGAAATGGTAAGATGAAACGGGAAGCAGAAAAAAGACGGTGTAACAAAACAGGTGAGGCTGCATCTGGGGGAGGCAGCATGGAGAGAGGCCGCTTTCCATCCACGGGGTCAAAGGTTAAGATAGCCCACATATTTCCTGAGGCCTGTGCTACGAAGCAGGATTTGGGGTTAGCAAGGTTACTTTGGGTTTAACCCTGGGTTTTTCAGTCCTACGACGCTGGTTCACTTCTTACCAGGGTAGATCACCATTGTAACCTAACCTGCACCGCAGATAACGGATCAACTAGTTAGGTAACTATTCTAGTTTCAAGTCTTCTTCAATACAGCATGATGTTCATTTGGTAAATTATGGTCCCATTTAGAGTAAAATAGACCATAAACCATGACATTTTGTATGGGCGTGGCTACCTGGTGATTGACAGGTTACGCTACCACTTGTTGTCAATCTGGAAGTTGTTTGTGTTTTTGTCTTTGAACTTTAACCCCTTCACAGCATGTTTCCAGTTCATGAAAGTAAATTATAACCTTTTTGGTCGCAGTTGTGCTTAGCTCCACCCCTTTGTGTCACTTCTGGTTGCAAAAAAACCAAGATTGCGACAGCCAAAATGTCGAAACTCATGGCTTCGAAACAGTAGTCCTCAAACCAATGGGTGACACCACGGTGACTACGTCCACTTCCTCCCATCATGTTGACTTTCAGGAGCTTTGAGGGGCTAGAAGACTAGAAATTCACTTTTTTTTTAGAGAGAGAGAGAGAGAGGGGAAGAGAAGGTGGACTATTGCACAATGTTCCTGGAAGTTATTTTTTAGAATAAATACGTTATGAATGAACCCTTTGAATTGAATTGGGTAGGCTGCAGCTCTATAGTACCAGCCACACAACACTATTTTGAAATGTGGAATTTGGGATTTTTTTTTATCACTTCTTTATTTGACTTTTTTTCGGATAATTTAAAATACAGGCTATTATATGGCTATTAACGGCCGTAAAAAAAAAGAAGCCCAGCTATGAAACAAGACAATCTGTCGCGAATACCAATCAATTTCTTAAATGAGCCAATAATTAAGTTCTGGCCCGCCATCTAGTGGTGAAGGGAAAATAAACGGGGCCCGAGGCCTTCCAGACCCCAGCATTAGAAACACATGCGCTAACACATTAGCATACAAAGCTACGCTGCTCTCTCTCTCTCTCTCTCTCTCTCTCTCTCTCTCTTTCTCTCTCTCTCTCTCTCTCTCTCTCTCTCTCTCTCTCTCTCTCTCAAATATGTACAGCTGGTAGCTGCAGGCATGGTGATGCGTGTATGTGTCTCTAATGTAGGTGTGATTACAGTGTAAATCAGCCCTCTGATGTGGAGCGGTCCTTGTTGCTTTAAGTTATTAATAACAGACCTTAATCTTGGTGTCATGGGTGTGTGCATATATTTGTCTTTATTTGTCTGCCATCTGCAGTGTTGGTGAGCATGTTGTGTGTGTGTGTGTGTGTGTGTGTGCGTGTGTGCGTGTGCGCGACTGGCCCCCTGGATGTGCGTAACATCATTAACGATGGAACCGTCCTCTCAGGTAAGTGAAGTGGTCCATCTCTGTCAGCTTAGCTTCTCACCTGCACCCTCCCCCACCCCAAGCTGCACACACACACACACACACACACACACACACATGGGAACGACAACGGGCACGCAGACGAACACACACATGGCACAGCAAAGACCCGCTCATACGTAAACACCGAGACCTTCATATGAGAAAGCGGAATTAATGAAAGGAGACTATGTGAATGGACAGATGCTGTACTGCTTGAATCTCCAGTTGGCGTGGCTCATTTTGGCTGCAAACGTCTAACTGCACTTCAGCTCCAGATAGCACATTACACACAGTTTGTGTTGTTCCCAGAGCTAAAGGATGTTGGATATTTTATTTCTTCTTCTATATTTTTGCAGGCATCTGTTGAAAATGTAATTATCGGCTTTTCCTCCACTGTAGTTTTTTTGTTATCTGCATCTATATATATTCTGTATATACAGTATATACAGTATGTATACAGGCCATTGTCACTAAAACTCCTGATAACATTTTCTTTCCCAATAACTTTAGATTGTAGCTTATTAAGTCATGACTATTTTATGTGATGAAATGAATTTCATTGGTGGAATGTAGTTAAGCACCTTTACTCAAGTACTGAACTAAACATTTGAGGTACTTGTACTTAACTTGAGTATTTCCATTTCATGCTACTTTATACTTCTACTTACTCTATGTCAGAGGGAAATATTGTACTTGTCTCCTCTACATTTTTCTGACAGCTTCATATACTTTTCAGATTACAATTGTTCATAACCTTCCTGCCCAGTGAAAACCATGTATCTCCAAATGATACAAAACGACCAATGTTTTATTTTTTTTCTGATTAAATTGAATGAGTGTTTTTGTTTTTAAAAAGCCTCTCAGATCTACTGGAAAATGCATCGCCACAAAGCAACACGACTTTTTAGAGATACGTGGTTCTCACAGAACACCTTATGGAATAATATAATGTTAAATATAAACAGTACAATGCAACATGAATATGAATGCCTTGCCATAACCACAATATTTCTCTGTCCTTAACCGTACCATAGCTGCAACGCAAGATACTGTAGAAAGCAAGAATCTTTAAAAAACGTGGCGTTGTACGTCAAAGAGTCTCAGGTTTCTTAGAATCTTCCTGTAGACATTATTTGTCTCCAAATAAGGTTGTTTGTTGCAACATTGTGAGGTATCGTAGGGACATAAAGAGACGTCATGCCTAATGCTCGTTTTCATTTTTAAACGTCTGTCGGAACCGGCTATTATCTGGCTGATATTGTGTAGTCTGATCCCGGCTGCAAAGGTTTCCTTTTTTTTTCATGGATCGAACACAGCGTGTAAAGGTCAAATTACATGGAAATCTGCCTGGAACTTCCACTTGCAGACACTGGCCAAAGCAATGAATTGCCCAATTTTGTTTTACAATGTGTTGCAAAAGTTAAGCAAGGCTGAGACACGGTGCTTTGGTCGGTCTGAACGCACCCTGAACCTTCTGCTTATATTGCACGAGCGTGAAACAGATGCTTTGTAAATAAATAAAATCTTCACAGAAGTCTTTCACCAAAACTTAAATACATATTTGTCTTATAATAACTTTCAGCATTAATCTGAAATGGACTATTTTGAAATGTCAGAAACATTAATCAGTTTGTAATAGATTTCACCTATTATCTGTTTGAACGTCCTGCAGCCGACACATAATATAAGGAGTTATATGTCATAAATTCTTAATGCGTAAGGAGAAACCAGACAGTCACAACACACACACACACACACACACACACACACACACACACACACACACACACACACACAGCACAGAGCTCTGTAGGTCTTTACTTAATGAGCTTCATGCAGCTCTCCCCTACTGTGCGGAATAGGGAGAGAAAGATGGACGCATTAGAGAGGAGACGAGGGAGGAGGAGAGCAAGAGAGGGGGGGGAGGTTGAGATGGTGTGGATGAGGAAAATGGAAGGAGAGGAGAAGGGGGGACGTGATGTCTGAAGTGTCTGCATGAGTTGTCACCAAATTGATGTTTGTTGGTCTTTATGTTGTGTTCTTGTGAGTGGTTAAAAGTATTTATTTTTTTTCTTCTCTGGAACTTGAACGTCTCAGCGAAAGGATCTGAAAGGGGAGTACGCCATGTACTAGAGTTCCCCTTATTTTTGGAGAAAAAAAACATCTGGCTTCACAGATGTAGATTTGGTAAAAATATCCAGGTGGAGATGCACCATTGATTCCTGATTCGTTTCTGATTTTAAACAAATTTGAAGCGTAGTCATTACTATACGTATATCTGCATGTGCAAATGCAGCCATAGTGCAAGATCTTTGAGTTTTGGGATCTTATGAGTTGGTTAATTCTAATTCTGGCATTCCTCTTTAAAGCAGAGCAGCGAGTGGAAGTGACAGCTCTGTCTTAATGTCTATGCCTGGTGACACTTTTACCTATAACACATTTTAACTCACGCTTTTGGGATGGATTCCCCAAGAGTTTGTTGCTATTGTCTTTGTCACCCAGTGTTAAGCTCTGACACTTTGTTTTTCAGTTAACTGGAGCTGAAAGTCTTTCCAACAATTACCGAACCTTCCACCGTGACACCCCTACTGCGTCTTTGTAACACTTTATTTTTTGTTAAAAAAAAAAGCACGTGTTGTGTCGCAATTTCTTTACCATTAATATTTGTTGGAATGTAGTACTCCCGTTTCTCTCAACTCATGTCTGTTGGCATTGATTTTTATAAAATACTACATATGTATTGCACAAACGGTTTACATTATATATTTTTTCCAAATGTTTCCTACTTAAAGAATGCTGTATAGAGCCAAATGTGTATGGATGTATAAAGTGCAAAGAAGGTGGCTTTACGAAAAAATCCTTCAACAAAAAAATATGCAACGAAAAGAAATATTAATTTGTAACATAAAAGTGGAGGAAAACCTTCAAATGTAACATTTAATTTTGTTTCACAAGAAAACCAAAGGTTGTCAAGTTATATTGGGAAAACATCTTTTATTTTCATAAGACAACTTAATTATATTGTAACTGCGAGAAACAATCTTCTTTTTCATTATAATTATCTTGTTATTTTCAAATGATCCAGAAAAGGTACTGTGATCTCAAGATAATGGTACAAATATATATATATATTTATTATAGCTATTGGATAAATCACTTAAAACCTGCATTATTATTATAGAGGCCCAAAGGATTCAGTATTAAATAAATAAACAAGACATTATAAATAAACAAAGAATAAATGAGAATAAATACTGACAAAGTTTATAATGTAACCATGACACTCTGAAATAATCAAATTAAACTTGGCTCAATATTATTTTATTTGATTGACTCACATTACTTGATCTATCTTGTTTTCTTGAACTTGATTGACAGAAAAAGACTGTGATTCAAGGAGGTGTTATGAAATAAAACAGGCATTTTAATTTTTTTAATTGGACTTAAGAAAAAGGATATTTTGAAATAAAACTGCCTGGAATTACTATAAAGAATTTTTTAGCACCGGTTATTTATGCTGCAACAAAAGAAACAAGATGAATCAATTAAATTAATATTAAAATGTGTTTAATTATGTGTGTTTTGTCTGTATGTATTAACATCATTATTTATTTCATAATGTCTTAATTATCTAACATTGAAAAACTTTCTTCTCCATAAATTCATTTTTTTTTTTTTGCTATATTAATTAACACAAGATTATTGTTGAAATGAAATATTAGTTCTAGAATAAGGGAAGGGGTGTCCAACTGATAATGAATCTCCCACTTTAATGACACTTCAGTCAAACAATCACGTGTTTGTTATGCAGTGTTAATTTTAACCTTCTTGTCGCTGGGGTTTTTCTCCCCCCGACTCGAGTCCGTGCAGCTGCTGTGTGACGCTTTCTGCCTCTTTCCATTTAACTTGCTTCTCCTGAGCGCTGCAGTTGGTGTGAAAAGCACGTTTGCGCACCGTGGCAGCCTTGACATGCTCAGACACACACGTGGTTAGTGTGTGTCACTGCCTTAGTCTCACTTCTACACACACACACACACACACACACACACACACACACACACACACACACACACACATACACATTCATGGCCCCCCTGTCCCATGTTCGCTCTGCCGGTCCTGGCTCCAGCTACAATTACCTGGTGGCTACGGCGACAGGGCCCTAAATGGGTTGTAGCACCGAACAAGCATGTCTGCAATGGATCGCACAGTGGGAGGGAAGGAAGGGGAGGAAGGGGAGGAGGAGCAGGAGGAGGAGGAGGAGGAGAATGCTGGACTACAGAGAAAATGAAGAGTGAAAAACAAAGGGGGATGAAAAAAACTTGAAGGTGAGACCGAGACAGACGAGAAGAGGTAGAGGAGAGAAATGCAAGACAGGAGAAGAGGAGGAGGTCCTTGAGAAGATTCAGAAGCGAGGAGGAGGAGGAGGAGGAGGAGGAGGTGGAGAAGGAGGACGAGGACGAGGGGAAATGTGCCACCTGCCGCTCGCCGGCAGAGAATTCAAAAAGAGGGGAAGAAAAAACGAAGACGAGGAGGCGTACAAGACGGAGGAACGAGGCCAATTCGTCTCAGTTTTGTTCATTCAATATTTGATACGATACATTAATGCATGTTTGAATGGCGTACATGCATGTTCACATATTGATGGTGGTTGACGTGTTGGATTCTCGTTCTCTCAGGTGTCCAACATCTTTTGTATCCTTTCTCCTTTTTCCTCCCATCTCACAGTCCCACGTTATTAATCTCCCTATAATTTCTGTCACGTCGCTACCATTCTGTATGTTTTCCTCCTGTCTTTTTGCTCTAATGCCTCTTTTCTCGTTTCTTCCCTCTTGTCTCTTTTCAGCGTGTGAGGGGGGTAAAGGATAAGGGGAGGAGGAGGAGGAAGAGGAGGAGGAGGAGGAGGAGACCAAGGAGAAGGAAAGCAAGCAGAATAAAGGCCAGGAGTGGGTGAGAATGAAAAGGAGCTGTCATTTCCTACCCAGCTTAAGAAAATTATCTTACTGGGCCTAATGCAAGAAACAATTTGTGTGATTTGAGGTAAAAGCAAATTTTCTTTATTGGGCTATTTTTGTAACCAAAAAAACAGGAATGCAACATCAAAGGAACATTATGCTGAAAACCCGCTGGATACATCCAACAGTCTTAATATAACTAGAGCAAAACATTAAGTCCAAATGGCTTCTATCATTTATACTATGTTTTCAAAATGCCTACTCATGAATTGGCCATGGTAAGGCAGCTGTCCTGCCTTTACAGCATTATTCCCATTAGTTCCATTGAGAATCTTTAGGCATCGAGAATTTCCCTAGCTTCAGCGTCACAAAACAGCAGTGTTTGTTCTTGTGACAGGAAGTTATTTGAAAGGTAAATAAGTCTTTTATGGCTTTCAACGGAATATTCTCAGAAGGTAAAAAAAAAATTGCATAAATAGATAAATAAATACTTCATGATTAAATAACACCATAGATACATGTAACAAATGAATACATGCGTCATACTCCATAACAATGTAAAATAGAAAGACATATTTTTTGTGATTATTCAGTCAATTATTCATTGTCTTTTTCAGATGCTTCAAAAAATGTGCTTTAGTTCTTGACAAATAGTAAATATCCTTATATCTCCTCATAACTATATTGCAGTGTGTTATAAATATGTTAATGGTTTGCTGCCAATCGATGTGAAACAGCCACATGTTGCAGGTGAACCTCTCTGAGTTTGTGTGCAGCGAGTGTCATGACAAACGTATTCTGTCAAAATTACAATTTCATTCTTTGTTAATTTGAGATCCTTTCACATTTCAACTGAGGCCAAGTTTTTTTTACTTCTCAAAAAAGCACCATGCCTCCTCACAAATCAGACCGCTGGTGCGTGAAACACCATCTGAACAATAAAACTCTGACGAGCCACACTAAACGCTTATCAAGCATTGACAGGCTGAAAGATCCAGGAACTCATTATTCACAGTTAAGTGAAACACGAGCTGATGTAGCATCCGGTGTCTCTGAGAGTACTCTGTGTTTAACACTGACAATCAACATTTTACACTTTACTACCTGCCACGTCTGAAAAACTGAGGCTTGTTAAACAGTGTGGGGGATCTGTCTTGTGTTTCTATGTTTTTATCCTTCAAAACTGGTTTTATATTAAATCCTGTATCCTTTACATGGGCAATAAAGCTGTGTGTGTGTGTGTGTGTGTGTGTGTGTGTGTGTGTGTGTGTGTGTGTGTGTGTGTGTGTGTGTGTGTGTGTGTGTGTGTGTGTGTGTGTGAGAAAGAGAGAGAGAGAGAGAAATAGTGATAGAAATATTAGACCTTTGGTGATATTAAAGACAACACAACAGTGAGGGCAGGCTGAGTATTAGGTTACTGAAGATGTCAAGGCGTAATAAATTAATACAAAATAGAATATGTTTGTGATTGTGCATCTGCGGTCTCATTCTCTCTCTCTCTCTCTCTCTCTCTCTCTCTCTCTCTCTCTCTCTCTCTCTCTCTGTCGTAAACACATAATGCAACATATATTATACATTAAGTGACATTAAAGAGGACATTAAGAGGCAGTGTCATTATTATCACAGCATTCAACTCATATTAAAGACGTGCAGACGCTGACAGGTTTAATGATGGAGAGGAAACAGGAACACCTGAGTCTACATGAAGGATGTCACACACCGTACTGAACAGTGTGATATTTCTTTTTTTTTTTAGCACAAAGATTACATATATAGCAGGATGCAACACCTTTATCATGCTCTGTGAATGTTGGGGGTCTGTATTATTTTAAGTCATACTCAAGATCCCTAAATAACTTATTGTAAATAAAATGAACCTCAACATCCATGGACGGCCCTGATGTCATGCTCTCTGGATTAGCAAGCGTGTATTTACTAGAGAGGCACCGATACTGACATATAGGTCCGATACTGACTCCAACAGCTGGGTCGGGTGTCGGTGACGATGGGGCCGAGCTGGTATTTGGATGCTATTATTTGAATAAATCCCAATTCAGTAAAATCATGTCTACATGTTTTGTTTGTGACGTTTTGTTTTACAAATTCAAAGAAAGCAATGTTTAAGTCGAGCCGGATGTTGCCTCACACATTAAAGAATGATGCCAGTCGCTTCCACGTGGCGAGGCACACAGCTCATGGATTAGACTCTGGTATCGGATCGGTACTCTGTATCAGTTGAACCCCAAACTCCAGGTATCTGTAACTAGGTAACAATAATGATACCACAATGTCAATATACTTCATCACAAGTAAAAGTCATTGATTTAAAAAAGATACTACACAAGCACAATACTCTCAAAATATACTCATAGTATCTTTTAAATAAAACACTCACATGCCCCTTTTTAACGATATTATATGTATTTATTGGATTGCTTTTATTATTGAAGAAATCGATCCTCTAGAGGTTTAAATTAAAAGCACGGAAAATAAAATAATATTATTGGATTACACTGACAAAAGGGAATACAAACGCACATGCAGCAAGAATGTGAATCTGAGGTCATGTCTCGAATTTGTTTGGGGCAGAGTTTTATAAGAGTTGATATATTTAGTTTTGACTAATTTTAGGCCAATGAATGACATATCTGTTTTTAAAGGTTTTACACCTGGTAGTGGTGAGATGGCTTTGAGGCCGCGTTTAGATCTTCACCCTGGTACAGCCTTATATAGAATCAAAAACAAATTCATTTTTTCTTCAAAACTGCTACAATCCATATATTTTATTATCAGTGAATCAGTTTACTTAGGAGGGATCAACCCACAGAGAATCAGGCAGCCGACAGACAGAGTTAGCGGCAAGATGGTGAACATAGAGGCGTGTTTAGCTGCTAAAGAGCCAGATATTTCCCCTCAGGAGTTGGTGGAGACACACACACAGACACACACACACACACACACACACACACACACAGCTACTAAAAGCAGAGTGAACATTAGATTTGCATTCACCAAGCCACTCTGAAGGCATGCAAATATTTCTCCGTACCTGCAGGATGCGTAAAGAAAGCAATTGCTTTCAAACAAGTTGGCCATGTGAATTTAAAAAGCGTTGTGTTTACAGCTTGTTTCTGCTGCCCCCATGTGGCCAACCAAAAAAACAAACAAACATCTCAATCGAGACGTTGAGCTGTAGACCCCGGTGTGTAGCTTTCACCTGGATCTGCATCATCAACAGTGAAAAGGTGCGATCACAGTTTTCATTTGTTTTTTTCTCACTCATGCCAGAAGAAAATAAATCCCTTGTTTCACTTTCCATTAGTTTAACAGTCCATGCTGCCTTCTTACAAATCAACCAAGAGATGCGTGAACATGAAGTCACGTGACACGCAACTCATTCCTTGGTCAGGTTTGGTGACCTCCCCATCCTGCGGCGTCAGCGGGGGGCGGAAGATTTGCACCGGTAGGCTTTATTCATCCTCCTCTCCGTCAGACCCGCGTCCTGTTTTTGACTCAGAACGCTGCCCGTAAATGTTCCCTCTTTCTTCTCTCTGTTATCTCACCCAGTGAGTGTGTGTTTTTTCACGTCTCCATATTTTCAGCATGACTCTCTCGTGTTCTTCTTTAGCATGTGTGGGCGGGTGTCTGTCTGTCTGTCTGTCTGTCTGTCTGTCTCTCTGTCTGTCTGTCTGTCTGTCTGTGTGTGTGTGTGTGTGTGTGTGTGTGTGTGTGTGTGTGTGTGTGTGTGTGAATGGGTAAGTGACTGTTTGGGTGTGTGTCCAATACCAGTCCCACATTCTGCATCACCATTCATCTCAATTTAACAGTGCTCAATGCGTGACTCGGTGCTGTGCAAGTGTGTGTGTGTGTGTGTGTGTGTGTGTGTGTGTGTGTGTACGCGCGGCCATCAGAGCCTGTAGATGTATAAATCATTGGTCGAGATTACGGCTGTTTTATTATTCATGATGCAGGCCTTTTATTGCCAGTGATATTTATCTCTTCGCAATCTCCCATGACCTGCAAGAGAAAGAGGGAGGAGGAGAAAGAGAAAGAAAAAGAAGGGAGGAAGAGAAAAAGGGAGGAGGAAGAGAAGGGAGAGAAAGAGGGAGGAGGGGGAAAGTCAGTGTGTTCGGAGGGGGTGGGAGGCTTTAGCTGAGCTGTACATAAATAAATTTGTTAAGTGGGCGGGTGTGGTTGAATGTGTGTGTGTGTGTGTGTGTGTGTGTGTGTCTGTGTGTGTGTGTGTGTGTGTGTGTATTTTTGTTGTTGTGAGTGTTACCTTCAAATCTCCCACCATGAGGCCGAGAAACCAAACGCAGCAGTCCTGCATGACACATTTTGCTGTTCCCTCCCTTTTTGCTTTTCGTCCGTTTCACAGACGCATTATTGTTTTTTTTGGGGTGGTGAATTAATTATGAGTGCATGTGTATTAAGTGAAAGTGCGCTGTGTAATCCGCCTTTGCTGTGATACGATCACTCATTCCTGCATGTTGATCTGTTTCCCGCCTTTCTTTCTTTATTCAGATGCTGTAGATGATGGATGAATGTTTTACTATCGACTGAACCTGAACTTGAGGATAGTTGCTCGTTCCTTTCCTCAGTTCATTCAAATCACTTCTGTCCAGTTTCTGTCTCTATACGAGACGATGGGGGGGACGGTTTGACTTTTTTCTTGTGAGCAGATTGGACCTGAGCTCCAGTGTCAACCAGACATGGGCTAGTGGTGCTCTTCGGCCTCTTGTGTCCGAAGTGAGTATCACAAAAACAAACACTTGACAAACAACAAATTTCACCAACTCAAAATGTCTCATTTTTCACCTCTTTCCTGGATTATAATTTTTTTTAAAGTCATAAACACAGTAGAGAAAACAATTTCACATCAGACTTAGAAAATGGATCAGACAAATTAATCTTTTCTCATTTTTCCACTCAGGGCTTCCGTAGTAAAACACTACTTCCTGAATCATGGTGGGGGGAGCTGCTGCAGCAAATAGCACTGGCATCAGCTGAGTAATAGTGAGTCAGGCTCCAAATATATTTTTTTTAAAATCCCAGCAGGCGTTATAACTTCATCAGAGTAGGAACAGGTGTTATTAATAACATTAACAGTGGCTCTCAGTAAATCATGTATGATACCAGGGATGCGTCCAAAACCAGCCCCCTTGTTGACTAGGACGGGTGATCAAGGAAAAGACATCAGGACGTCATTTTTTGGACTATTCTCCCGCAGCCCCTGGACTCTAAAACTGAGGCAGCTAAATGGAATTCAGCCAATCATTCGTTTTATCATCAACACTTGTGCTATTTCTGCTGTGATATGTCACAAAAAAAAGTCTGCTTTGCAACAGGCCGATAGCTGCGCTGATGATTGGACGTTAATTGTTCGCCAATAGCCAGCAATTTTGTGAGGCATGAATGAAACAAATGATATCACCCAAAGCTAGATTCACCTTCAGCGCTCTGCCTGTGCTCATTTACATTCCATTTCCAAACTGTGCAGCGGTGTTTCTATTGCTCGTACAAGCACATACATATGGGTTAAACAAAGTGGGAGTCTGACCTGTGAAACTCCAATATAAATAAAAACAGACAGACGGAGAAAATATTTGTATGCGGAATGTAACGTGACTGGGCCTTAACACTGTGCGTCTGTGCGTGTTTGTGTATGAAGATTTTTCTGCCAATGTCTATGAAGCAAACAGGGCCAGAAGATGTATCTGCTACCGCGGCGATCACAAATGAGCTTTTCAATATGCTTGTAAAGCTCCTTAAATGTCAGCAAAAAGCGATGGACAGTTTCCACCACTGGAAAAGTGGCTGCTGAAAAACCAACGGCTGGAAGCAGGCTGCTTCTGGAACACGTGACGAGTTTTGCTTACAGGTTGAAATCATGCACAAATAAATAATGTCCGTTTTCTCTGGGCTCCCTTTTTAATTTCCTTCTCTCGGGCTACATTTGCTTTCTGATTCATTTTTTAAGCCAGAATTCAAGTAATTATTAATAAAGATCTAAGACCTGCTTCTGCCTCAACAGGCGTCTACATGCATTTAGATTTAGATAAACCACGACAGCAGAATCCAACTTGCGTGGATTCTGCTGGGTTTTGAGGCTATTTGAACTAAGTGGTCCCCAAGATACTGTAATCTGTCTCCGTCCCTGAGTCTCTCTCTCTCTCTCTCTCTCTCTCTCTCTCTCTCTCTCTCTGTGTGTGTCTCTCCACCTTCATCACACACACACACACACACACACACACACATACAGTCAATTGGAACTAAAGAGGAGCATGTGTCGCAGGTCAGCCTCAGTTTCACCTCGCAGGTGGCAGTCACAGCTGTTCTTGCACATGTACACACACACACACACACACACACACACACACACACTGTAACTGCAGTATGGAGCCCCCTGGTGAAGCACTGAGGCAATGGGAGGGTGTTCACTCTGTTTCACTGGAAGCACTATTTCTATTTGGACCCCTTAATATTTCCACTGACAACAACTTGACGTTAATTTGACATTTACTATGTTAGTAAATGTTTGCTGTGTTCTCCTGCATGCCGGAATTCTGAATCATGAGGAGTTGATACACTTTCTCGCCATTCTTCTGTCTGCCTGTCCACAAAATGTAACTGATGAGTGTGATGTCTTCTCCACAAAGCCACTGGCAGCACAGCCCATGACATGAACACTCACAAAACCACAGTAAAACTAAGCAGTGCGGTACAACGGTGGATATTGCTGAAAACCTCCGCCTCTGTATTTCTTCCCCCTCTCGCCACATAATACATCACAATGAACTTTAATAAAGACAATATTCCTTTGCTGATGCGTCTGGACCTCAAATAATGAAAAATATTGATTTGAAACATCTTTAAGTCGATATTACTCTCTGTCGTCAGGGAGCACGGACAGAAGAGAGCTCAGTATCAAATCGCATTCCGAAGGTTACAGCACCATCTAGTGGCCGCTGACGATGCAGACGGCTTTAGTCACAATGCACTGTCACCTGGTTGCGGTTGCTTTCGGGCCTTGAGCAGCAGTGATGCATATCACAGCTTCCTGTAGAAAGTGTAAACCAGAGATGGAAAATGATTCTAATCCGCCAGTGCAACAATATGACTGACGCATACTGACAGTAATCGAACTCTGTATAGTATTCGTGTGGCGGGGGGCTTCACTAAAATCATTTTAATCTCAACATCCCGTGCGTCAAGAAGAGGACATGAAGTTATCTTTTTATGAACTCAGTGTTCTGTTGAACGAAAGGTTATGAGACAACCTGTTTACTTGCTATACATTTAGCAAGGGACGGATGAAACTACCCCCCACCCCCCCCAATAATTTTTGGACAGTCCCTTAAGGACGTTTCCCCCCAAATGTTTCAGAACGTATAGCAGCAAATAATGGCATGGCAACAGTAGCAGAGCTGATCTATCAACAGCAAGTCGACTCTTTTAACCAACTGTAATCCTGAACATTGGTCCTGATGAAGGTCTGAAAGCTCGACTTTATCATAAAATACGTGCGTCGGACGTACATGTGCAGTGTGTTCCGTTCCCCAAGCTGCATATCGTTGACCTTCTTGTACCTCGGCGTTGTTTCAACGAGTGTGAGGATCCTCTCAAACATGCATACTAGATTCCAAGGCAGCGGGGGTCAAATGTTCCCGTGGCCCCTCTCGAGAGCAATGGCAAGGGCGGAAAAAGGTGGGTGAGACTTTCTGAGTGTCGGCCTACTGTAAGTGTAGGTGCAGTGGAGAGGATGAGCTCTGACTGTACTTAGTGGAGGATGTGGAGTTTTTTTTTTTTTTCAGCTTTTTGTGATATTGTGTGTACCTGACTGAATAAAACACGTGGGATGGCATTCACCCGCCTGGCAACTGTATGGCTTCACTCACCCTCCTACCTTTTTCTTTAAAGTCAGGGTAAGTCACTTCAGAGTTCAGTACACTCATGGATGATGTCACCACATCTTCAGTTGGTCTGGTGAGACCAGAAGCTCATGGATTAATTTGCTTGTTGTTTTTTTTTGTTCGCTTTGAACTTGCTGGCCGGCCTTGGTTTGTTCTCCAGCTTTAGTGCAGTCCAAAGACGTGCAGTTTGGATTCATTGCTGACTCTAAATTGCTTGTCGGTGTGAGCGTGAATGGTTTCCATGTGTCCAGCCCTGTGATGGTCTGGCGAACCTGTCCAGGGTGAACCCTTCGCCCAGCGTCAGCTGGGCTTGGCCCCCTTTCAACCCTAAATAGGACAAGAGGTTACAGACAACGCAATGATTCTCAAAGTGGAATCCGGGCACTCTGCCAGGGGGCGCACAAAATAATTCATTATGAATCATAAAGCTTATGCTGTGTCATTAAAAAAAAGTGCCCATCTACGGATGGAGACCATTTGTACCAATGAAACAAGCATATTGTGTCCATTTACTCCCGCCCACGTTAGCTTTGGACCAATAGAAACTCTGACTGTGAAACATCACGTCAATCTGTCATAGATCGGTCACTTCACTCGCTCTCATACAAATATTCTAGTCAAAAGTTTCTTAAGTAAGATACTTAATTACTACAACGTGTTCTGTAACACTGTTTAGAACTTTCTGCCAATGATTTTAATAAGGAGCAACACGTTCATTATTGTTAAGTTGAAGCACTTTCGACTGGTAAGTTTAAATGTCTGGATTTATTAGGACTAAGCCAGTCTTGCAACGATTCATTTTTCTAAAAGCTTTTGAGATCAATTACTTGAAGAGTATAAATGCTGTCAAGTTGAGTCCAAATGCATTTTGAATGAAATGACCCCTCTGTTTGAAAGTGAGCAAGCGTTGTTAACAGGATTCAAATTGAAATGTGTTTCTTTTTTATCAATATGAAACAGGTCTGAAATATTCAGGTTGAAAAATGTTGGAACACAAATAGTTCCAGTGGCATCTAAGAGTACAAGTGGTAGTAAACTGATGCTTAATCTGTGTTATGATTATGAGGGGGGTCCCTGGCAAATGATCTCAGCTGCAAGGGGCCCCTGACCTCGAAAGGTTTGAGAACCCCTGAGATAATGGATGGATGGATGGATACGAGCTTTAATGGTGTTGAGGTCCACTGGAGAGTGACTTGGAAATGAATTAGTGTTATCAATAAGACTGGAGAAATTTGAGTGTATAGTGTTGTGAAAAACAATATTGTAAACTTTGATATTTTGTACAAAAAACGTGAGGTTCAACTATTGATTGAGATGTTATTTTGAAGTTGGTTGTAATGCTGTGTATATCACGTATTTACGGACATATATTTTTCTTGTAAACCTTTTCACATATTCATCAAGTGTTTTATTCTATAAAAAGTATTCGAAAAAAACAATTGTACCATATGATGGTGTTGATTCTTAAGTCACATAATTGATTACTAATCGATTGGCCATAAAGAAACCAATAACAACAGCAGGCACCAACCTGATGAAGGAGATTTAGCAGAGCAAGTTTGGGCAGTGACGCACAGTGTGCTGAGGAGAAGATGAGTGAGGGGTTTAAATCTGATACGAGTGCATCCAGGTGGGATAGATTTAGTTTCCATGAATGAGAGGAAATACAAAACATCCACATGGTGATTGCTTTACAACACAAAGTGTTACTTTGCCACCGTCAGGAAATGTAATTCCAGCTCCGTCATTTAAACTACTTGATTTCAACTTTGCTTTCTTCAGAGAGCATATTGTCCGATAACAAGGGACTTTGTCTCCATTTATCCTTCTTGCTTGTCAAAACCAATACAGGATGATGTTGGTATGACAAATAGTGTCTTATGTTTTAGAACTGCAAAAATGCAACGGAAACATTTTGAAATTGGTGCAGATTAAGATTAGTAACTGTTCCTGGCAGCACCGAAGTTCAAACATTATTATGATGTCATCGCCTGGTTTCAAGTTTCAGTTTCAATCTTGTGAATGGTTGACAATGTGTTTGCTTTGTAAGCTGTGAAGAGTGTTACTAGAATTTACCATCACAAACGACATGTGTGAATGAGCTCATTAAACTGATGTCATTTCGCATTTGGTTTTGTTTGTTTTTGAGGGGGGAGGGAGGGGCTCTCATTCTTGATTTGGTAGTATTCCAAACCATCCTTTAACACATGGATATCACTTTACAAAAGGTGAAAAGTCACATCTTTTAATTCTACTAATTAACGTATTGACTTTGGCTTTTGATTCTTCATGTCAAGTCAATCACAGACTTAGAAAATATTCAAAATGTCACCATACACTTGATTTATATTTATGATTATTAAAATTACATTGAGAAGCACTATGCCTCAGTAAAAATAGCTACATTTGACTGACAAAATACTGCAAAAGGCCCAAATACACTGGATGACAACAGATCTCTCTTTGTGCTCTCTTTTCTCCACATGGTTAGCCAAATAGCATCTGATCTAAACGGTGTCGTATTATGTACCCAGTTCCAGACCATGTTCAACTTAGTCCACATTCAGCCGTTTGTAATAAAGTTCATGTTTATTCATCATTACTGGACCTATTAAAAGTCTCTGTGCTCTGATGTGTGCGGTGTTTGTTGCAGTATATGTGCTTTATATCCGTCTTATGCAGCAACAGTTCCTGTAGTCTAGGAACTACTGGTTTTGTTGTGAAATACTGTAAGAGATTGACAAACCTGGTCCTTCATCAAAATCATTTAGGGCATTGGGTTTGCTGCAAATATCGATGGGCCCCTACTGAGCTCCCACCGCTCTCTGCACAATGTGACTTGTACCTTGTCGCCGTCATGTTCCCATTAAGTCCAGTACAACTAGTACTTGGAGCAAATACAAAGAAATTATATTTTGTGCTGATTTTTGTCGGCCCCTATGTACAAAACTGGGAGTGTTTCCACAAGCATCAACGCCACAAAATACATTTTGAATGCATGCACAAACTATTGCTGATATTTTAATTTAGTAATACACAGTTGCAAATAATCCAATTAGGAATATAGGTGACTGTACGTGTCTTGTTTTGATTGTTTGTTTTCACAACACACCAAGAAATAAGCAATGATGGAGAGTAACTAAGTAGGCTACATTTACTCAAGTACTGTATTTAATTTTGGGGTAGTCTACTTTACGTATCTCCACTTTCTGCTACTTTATACTTCTACTCAATTACAATTTGGAGGAAAATATTATATTCGTTTTACACAACTATATTTTGATAACTTTAGTTATTTTCCACTTTCAGATTAATTCTGCTAAATGAGTACTTTTGCTTTGGTTCCTTCAGTATATTTTGATTCTAATCTTATGTACTTTTACTAAAATCCAAATTAAAATGCATGACTTTTCTGCACTTTTACATAAAACATGTGAGTACTTTGACAGCTTCAGATAAGTATCTCGGCCGTGCCGTGAGGAGCACGACTGTCGTGTTTTGATGACGCCATCACTGGGACTTTCCGGATACGTCATTTGGGGCTTCCGAGTTATTAAGCTAGCTCTACTTCTGTGTTCATGTCGTTAGACGCCGTAAACGTCGCCTCGTTGCTCCGGAGTACACACCATAAGACACCATGAACACGCCCAAGGCTCCCAACAGCGCCGAAAGGTCTGAATATTGAGGCGTCGGTGTCGGGAGCGGCGGTCGGACCGAGAGGCGGAATGTCAACAACGCGGCCCCTTCTCGGGATGAGACAAGTCACCGAGCTAACGTGCGCCGAGCAGCCGGCCGGCAGGCTCCCCGCGTCCGCTGGGAGACAGCTGCTGGAGGGCCCCACTGTGGACGAGTTCACGGTGCTGGAGGAGAAAGAGGACGAACTGAAATGCGCCAGGCCTCGAGTGGAGCAGGTCTTTAAAGTAACGTTCACCATTATCGGTCTATTGGACCACACGGGACAGCCGCACGGCAGCAAAACATCCCGGCAGATATGGCTGCAGCTGGGAGGCAACAGGGACGACGTGTCAAAGGCAAAGGTGAGGTCCCGTTCAACCGTTTAACTTGCACTCTCCGTCGATGAGCCAGCAGCCCACTGCGACAGTTGTTGTTTGTTGTTTGTTTGTTTTTATCCAAAAGATAAGACCACATAACCATCACGCGTGGCGGTACCGCGCCATCTGCCCGGTCGTGGCTAACGAACAGGTGTCTCAGTGGTCCCTGGTCGGCACTTGTCTGCCCTGTTGTCACCCACCTCACCTGTCTGCCCTGTTGTCACCCACCTCACCTGTCTGCTCTGTTGTCACCCACCTCACCTGTCTGCCCCTTTTGTCACCCACCTCACCTGAATGTTAACTGGTGTAACGCCAGAGCTGGGAGATGATGTTGTGTTGAGACTGGGTATTATCTGTCGTGTTTGTGTTTTGCTGGTCTGTAAAGGTTGCTGTTGTGAGCTGAGAGATACAGATAGACAAGTACAGTCACTAACTCCCTCTTTAGCCACCACATCCGCAGTGTTTCTTCTCTTGACATGATATATCCCCCCACCCCCTTCTGTTTAGGTCAGATGTTCAATGAAAGCAACAGTAGTCATAACGTTCCCAATATAAAACCTCACTTTTGACGTTGTGGTTTCTCGTCTGAATTGTCATGTCATTTTGATTCTGTGTGTTTGTCGGAGAGTCATCACTGGTAATCAGTTTGCAAAAGGAAGCCACCAAATTATGTCGCAGATGGTCGCAGATGGGTCATTTCAGTTCAACAAATTATGTCTGTTTACATGTTGCGTTTGTTTGTGTTAAGAAGAGGTCAGACCCCGTATAGTTTGTCTCACACACACTGTTAGGCATTTTTGGGGAGATGTGCACAGACATTACAATATATTGTATGGCTTTCTTTCTCAGTTGGAATTCGTTTCATTGTGAGGGTGTTGAACTCAAGGATGGCGTATTGTGCTAATATCAGTTATACAACCCTTGTTTCTAAATGAATACTTTCCGGCCACAAACGGCAATACTATAGGAATTTTTGGGTCCTGGGGGATGTCCGCGTGGGAAGTGTTGTTGCTGATTTATTGTAGAGTTGTATCTGACATCTAGGTCGGCTGCATATGAGCCTGTGAGTACAGTAGTCATGTATACACACAATTCCTTTATGTCTTCCTTTTGTGTATCATACACTTTATCAGATGTGGCAGCACTCCTAAAAAAAAAAAAAAGCAGTGCTCAGTGTTACTGAATCACGCTAACTGACAATAAAGTGAACTTTACAACAACATAACATTTTTTTAAAAGGCACCTGGGCCTGCAACGCATTTAGAGATTATACACTGCACTTGCATATGCAGAATAGCTGTCGGCATCAGTACCATTTATTTCTCCCTGTGTAGATTTGCCATGCATCTGTCACACTTTTGCATCTTGTGTTCATGGGTCTCTTTAGTGACCAGCTGTTCCAAGCTCTGCCAGTCAACCGAGACTGTGCTGTGGAAATGATAACTTTTGCTGTCAGTCTGTTCGAGTCATGATAAGAATGACACAGGAGTCATAAATGGCTTCCTGCCTGACCGTACTAAGGTGGCCCTTCCTCTAGTTGGGAAAGCACTGCCATCATTCCCATGACAACCTTTTCTTGTAATGTAGTTTCACCAGTTTGCATTTCGCTTGTCCCACGAGAAAAAAAAAATAACCCGCTGCGCGTGATTGAAAATAGCCCCGTTTGTAACTTTCTCTTTCAATAATTTGCCACAGTTTGAAGCTGCTTTTCATGGCGGAGGCGATGAAAAGCTATCTGCTTGAATCTTAAAAGTGAGTCAATAGCTGATACTTGAGTATATCATGAATTGCCTTATAGTCTATATCGGCTTTGACTAAACAGAGGGAGAGTTTCTGTCCAATTAGTCACTTTGGTTTAATGGTTTGTATTTGAACTTGAATGTTGACTCCTTGAAGCATATCTCCAAATAAAGCTAATATACAGCCACTCTGTTTCCCCTCTATACTCCGTAAAATGTCTGACCAGAATTTTATTCCCGGAGCTTCTTGCGGCCTGTTTGATTGGTGTGTTGTGTGTTTCACTAGAACAGTCCCCAACTGTCAATAGACAAATATCAACCTTTTCTGCCATTTCTTTAGCACTCCGTTCGTAACGGGCAGATGCCCGGCTATGTGTGCTGCTGTTTGATATGTTTTTGAATGCACGGTGAAAGTTGTACAGTAAGCTTTAAGGTGAAATACCATGGCATACATAAAATAATAACTGCAGTACTCTTAAAAATCACAAAACTAAGTACACTGAAAATTTCAGCTAAACTGGTTTTCTATAAATAGTTGTATTTCAGCTACAATATCAGCCCATTTGGTGGTTATTGCCGAGGGCCATACCTACTTAGAACCCAGGCTCATTTTATTGGTTGTTTGATTTCAAAAGTCACACCCAAACATTCATGATCTGGTTCTCTTTCAAGTCTGATGTCCTTTCTTCCTTTCTTTCTGTCCGACTGCGTCATTGTTGAGTCATTTTACATTCATTCTCAGTATTGAGTTATTTTTATTTTTTTTCTTACACATTAATGCTAGAGAGACACAGTATCTGTGAGGAAGTAACCGCACCCACCTGCAGCTGATTCATCCAAACATTTCCCACTGCCATGAGATTTCCCTGAATCAATGACACGGGTTTAGTTTCAGCACGTCGCGTGGGCGTTTGTGTGCACTCGTGAATTGAGAGAGCATGTGCAAGCAATTTTGGCACTAATCCCGTAAAATAAGTGTATTTCATTTTGTGCTTTATTCTGAATTTTGTTGAAATCCCAGATGGGAGCATGTGTCACTAAAAGTCTGGTATTGTAGGAGCCCTGTTTGGCTTCTGTTTTTTTTTTTTCCAAAACAAGGTATTTCTTTTTATTAGCAAAAATATGCTTTTTTATGTTTGTTTGGGAACTGCAACAAGCAATACAGTCACATCAAATCACAGTATTTTCCTCTCCTTGTCGTGCAGGAATATGTTCGAGGACTCTGTGACCCAGAGCTACAGAAAGAAGAGAGGTACCCAGCGGACATGCACTGTATTTTTGCTGGTGCTCGGGGCCTCTTCCTGGACAGGCTCATACGTGACACAAGTGCCGAAGTGGTGGTGCCTGAGCCGGGCCGCCTGCGGTTGTTGGGCCGGGCTGAACCCGTAGTGATGGCCCAGAGCAGAGTTCAGCAATTTGTAGCGCTGTTCCAGGTAGGGGTGCTCATGATCTGTGGTTTTACTATGCAGTAGTTCGGTCCAGTTATGGGATGGACATTTATTTTAGGTGCACAGACACTGTTCACGTACCATTAATCCAGTAGTTGTAGAAGGCTTTACATTAACCTTCCTAGTCCCATTGAAAGTCTGTGTTTGTGATGTATCCAGGAAAAGCGAAGTCTGCCAAGTGACAGAGAGCCCACAGTGAAGCGAGCGTTCAAGTCCTTTGTGGAGGAAAGGGATGACAAGTACACTATGGAGCTTCTTCTGCTGCCCAGTGCCCTGAAGGAAGAGTTACTGGGACTGGCTCATAGCCCCACTACCACAAACACATCCTCCCTGGTTAGTGTATTCCTTTTTTTATTTTTGATATATGATTTATTACAGTACATCAATAACCACTCTCTTTGGATACCTGTAGAACTTTTAGAAAACAGTGACTGGTTTCCAAATTGCATACTTTATCTTTTAAAGGAGCATACTTCCGCTGCTCTTACAAAGTACGTACTGGTGTGAATAATGCATTCAATTGGGACATACTTCCATATAATATTGCACTTTGACACGTTCGCTCATATATCTGCTTGCATGCTGCAAAATGTGATCGGATTCAGTTAAATATCCTGGTATTTTTGGCATACGGCATTTCACATACTATGTATTGGGACATACAAAATCTTTTTCTGGCATACTAATAGTGTGGTAGTGGGTGTTGGAACGCACAGTAAAATGTATCTACTGGGTTCCAGTTGGGGCGATATGTCAAATCTTTGGGCACTGTATGGCGCTCTGCCACAGCTCAGTCAAAAATCTACAAATTCTGGGTCATAAGAGTGAGTGTAGTTGTAACTTTGCAGGTCAGGTGCCAGGATTCCATCGGTCTTATTTCATTCAAGTACATCGAAACAAAACGATGACTATGCGCAAAGGATGTCCATTCTTAAATATCTCACACTGACTGAAGTGAAGTTACTTCCTGCTCTCGCGGCTGATGCAGGCGCGTAGCCAAGGGTATGTCTCAGGATAGGCCCGGCCCGAGCCTGTGGTCAAACCCAATCCCAATCAATCAAATATGCCTATTTATTATTTTTACTGGTTGTGAATGTGATTTTGTTTTCCAGGAGAGGTCACCAGTTTTATTTAAGTAAAAAGTCTGCATCGTCAGCGTGACATTTGACGTTTGCACGTAAAAATGTTTGCGTGCCCTCGCTGTCGTCGAGTGCCTCGAGGAGTCGAATATTCGGCAATATTCAGATATTGGAACAAAATTAAAACCTGTGTTCGCTACTAATAACTAGATAATTAACATGTCAAAGTAAAGCGATGTATTTAAAGAAATCCCGGTTGGATGAGAAATGCTAAAAACACAAAACCCCCAAAAACATTCACTTGGTGTCAAGGTGGAAGTGATTAGAATTTGGTGGTCAAAGGTCTCTGTGACCACATTCTGGACGGACATGACTGCGAGGCGGTAATTCTAGTGTCCATCTCCGCCACTGCTGAGAAAGTGTTTGTCCTTGGCTGCAGGATACCTTTTTTTTATATTGGTCAAAGTAAGGCAGGTTGTTCCTGTTCTACAGGATGTGCGTCTCCAACATTTTCAAGTGACAAATCGGGCGTGCCACAGAAATGTGTGATCAAGCTGGGTACTTTTTGCCATGCTTCTTTGAGTCTGAAAGGGATGTACGATATGAATCGTGACCGTGGCGAGCGTTTGAGGTGAGCTTTGACCTCTCCTTCCTAACCACGGTGATGCGATGTTGTGTTTCCTCTCCCCGATTCTGCTCAACCAGACGCTGCATCCCAGCGTGGCCGAGGTCGACCAGGACCGCTCGCAGAGCAGCACCCCCGTGACGGAGCTCTCCAACCGCATACTCGGCACCAGCTTCGAGGAGAAAGGGAGCGCCGCGGCATTTGTCGGCGGAGGCGGCAAGCCCGCGGGAGCGACGGGCTCGGGTCCCGAGGCCGTCCTGCTCAACGGCGCCCGGCCCTCGCACAAGCGGCGCTCGTCCGAGAGCGAGACCCGCGACACAAAGAGACAGTACTCGCTGGAGCGGAGGGACGAGTCGCCGGAGAGAGCGAGAGAGAGGGAGCGGCAGAGGGACAGAGAGGGCCGGGGGGGCAGTAGCAGCTGCAGATCCAAAACCCCCTCGGCTTCATCCTCCCTCTCCTGCTCCTCTTCCTCCTCCTCCTCTTTGGGAAAAGCAAACACAGTAGTAGGTGCGATCATGTTGGACTCCAGTGAAGGAGTCCTGGATGACGGGGAGGCAGTAAGCCCAGAAACCAACCTCCGCTGCTTGGTCAATTTCTTCAGGTAAAGGTCGTAATAGTTTGACATTTTTGCAAAGGAATTAACCATTATTACACAACGCCTATTAAAGGTTAATGTATCGTCCATCTGTTTTTTTTCTTGTGTGTTTTTAAAGGAAAGGTTTTCATATTTTAAGTCTGGTTTTAAAGCCATGCTCATAGTCCCATATGTGCATGGAAAGACTGAACTGTTGCTGTAATTGTTCCTCCTGTCCATACTGGTCATGAAGACATACCCTTTTCGTGAAGGGATTTCAATATAAAAGGTGGGGGCTCAAAATCCACAGTCCACTTTCTGTGTAAAAATACATTCCAATGTTCTGATGAGGCTAAAATGAGGCTTCAGCAGACCGAGTTGGGCAAATCAACTGTATTTCCTTTGATGAGCGGCAGTGGGAGGATAGTGACAAAAACAAGGCGACAGCTTTGGAAAGTACTGACTGACACTTCATATTAGTGTTAGTTGAATTTTAGAGCAGTTCTGATATGAATAAACGCGGGAACGGGACGGGAGTGTAAATCCACTCCTTTACCCCATCTGGAATTGCGTTGGGAAGGTAGCCAGTATGGACAAGAAGAACAGCTACCATTAACTCTTTCAGTGTGCATATGGGGCATGTGAGTGTTTTTAAAGCCTGCTCTTTAAAAGATATGAACCCATCCTCGACGCCTCTTTTACTGCCAATTAAAACAATGTTTAAAAACCCATTTTTCCCCCCAGAACCATGGGTTACCAGCAGGAAGTGGTGGAGCGCGTCGTCAAGGAGACGGGACAGACGGAAGATACCTTCCTCGTTCTGGAGAAAATCGTTGAGGAAACCAAACGCTGTGAAGAGGGGTCAAACGGGGGGGGGAAAGAAAGACGATTGAACTCTGTGCGCTCTCCAGACACTCCCTCGTCATCGTCATCTTCCGCCTCCTCCTCTTCCTCTATGGTCTCTCGATTCAGAGAGCTGAGCAGAGCGTTGGTAGACCAGGGCAGGTCTAAAGAGAACATTAAGCCCAACCAACATGGAGGCAGTAGCAACGGTCTGGGGCACCGGAGGCAGTGCAGCGGCAGTGAGACCAGCACTCAGCAGGTAACACCCTCTCAACAAAATTCTGACGTTTTCCTCAAAGCCTCCTTGTCATCCTTGTATCGTCTCTCCTGCACTAAAAGCGGATTTCTCCTGCTGTATAACTGTGCCTACATGTCCCAGGATGCATTGGGTGCAAGCTCTAGGAACTACACAGCCACAATATAATGTACCCTGTTTTGCTCAACAAGCCCTATCCAATCTCATTTCAGGCCATCACCATCAAGAGGAGCTCCAGCGCTCAAGGAGGAGCAGGAAACTACGAGATTATTACCATCGACGACGACGACGACGTCGTCCTCATGAATAGCAGAACGGCGGACAGTCAGACGTCCCGGGCGATGACGGTGCCACACCTGGACACCCAGTCCGGATCCAGGACAGACTACTTGGCGCGAGGAGGGAGCGGCGTCTCGCAGAGGGACTACCTGTCGAGAGGAGGGACTCAGACTTTGGGGGGAGCGGTGAAAGTCGAGACTGTGACGGCGCTGCGCAGCGCGCCTCAGTGGCTCACGGCCACCACCTCCTCCTTAGCGTCGACCCCCAGTGTAGGTATTACCTTCACGTCCACTCACAAACGTGTTTCCTGGTGGTTTGACCTTCGCTGTGCAGAATGATAGGCGTGAGCGGAGCTCTGCACTAAAAACTGTTGAAGGAGGAAAGTGTCTCCGCTCTCCTTCAAAACTCAGTTTGAGACATCAACATACGCGGCCATTTCTAAAATCACAACATATATTTTACACTAGTGCGACGTGAAAACTCCCACTTCAAACTCGTTGAACTTTAGTATACGAATATCGTATAAAAGAGTGTTTTTATATGTCTTAAAGTGTGTCTAAAGGGGATCCCCAATATATTTGCTGGGGAAGTCAGGGAAGTTTACAAAACAGGTGTCAGATAACTTCAAGATTAGTCGGCTTACATTCCTACCGATGTATCATTTGTGGTTGTAGGCTAGATATTTAAAGAACCCGTTTTACTTCTGGGATAATGAAACAAAATAAGATTTATATAATAACTTTTATATTTAATTGTGTCTTCTACGAAGGGCTGAGCGAGACGGGACAAAAATGTCAGAAAGAAATCAAAGTATTAATCAATGGATTTCGTGTGAATACAGATTTTTATTCCATGGAAATTCGTTTGACCAACCTTGATACACACTTGTCGGGTAATAAAGAAAGTCTACTCGATTTAGCCGTGTATATTTGATGACACTCGGCTCCCACGCACATTTTTCACTACAGAGCTGGGAATAAGATCTTAAACGTGCCCACTCACAGCGGTTGTTTCTGATTTCATGTCATGAATCACCTCCTTGTCTTTCTTGTTATTTTACAAGTCATTTATTTTCTATTCCCCCCCCCCTCAGTCAGCTCAGCCCATCCCCCGGCCCTCAGCCTCTCCCTATCAGACCATCGGCCACATGGGGTTCCATGGCGTCGGAGCCAGAACTCCTCCTGCAAACGACCCCCCAGCTCCTCCGGTGACTGGTTTCGCTCGTTTCCATCAGTCTCTGCGGACTCCCTACGCTCTGAAGTTGCCCAATGAGCCGGGACGTCAGGAGCTCAGGCACATCATCATAGACGGCAGCAACGTGGCTATGGCGTGAGTCTGCACCACACACAGGCGAACACAAGCCGTCCTTATTAGTGTGTCACGGAAGTTGCATACCGATGAGAAACTTTCCTGTGGGAGCAAAAAGAAATCAGAACCATCTTTTGCTGTGGATTCTATTATGCGGAAATAAGGGTTCAATCTGGATTCAGTAACTAAAAACAAAAGCATACTGTTTTTATTTCAGACTCGGCACCTCAAAGGGAGCAAAGTTGCTCTGTCATCCTGGAGTACGATCTGTTAAAATCTCTCATTTCGGTGCCCAGGCACCTGTCAATCACACTTGCGGTGACACAAGTGTCCTTCTGACAGCATTGTGGCTTTGGGTCGGGGGATTTGTTTTTTTGTTGAAGTGTCAGTGCAGATAACATTAGAATATTGGTGTCCTTAAGACTTTTCTTTCTTGAAGCCATACATTCTCAAAGTAAAGTCAAAAGAAAAGAACATTTTGAACCGGATCTGAAGTAGAAAGTTTACATGAAAAAAAGTAACTTAATGATAATAATTATTATTATTTATGTTACTATTATATCTGTCAGGAGGATCATGCGATCCTTCGCGTGTGCGTGTGCACCTGCGCCTGCGTCCGGGAGCGTCTCTGTGTCTGTCCGCAGCTGTCTGTTCTGCTTCCGGAAACTGCATAATATTTTGGGTGCCCAGTTTGTACCTCGTCAAAACCCGGCCGCTGCTAAGCGGGCTCACAGCTTGTCGTGTTTGATTTTGTTTTTGGCGAGATTGTATGGAGTGTATTGAATACAACAACTTCGAGCCAATTTCTTGCATACGTCGTCGCTTGTTCTTGAGTTTTATGACCATTGTTTGGGTCCGTCGCCGGCTGTTAGTTGGCTCCCTTTCACTGTGTTTGGACAGTGTGTTTGGCTAACCGCTAACAGCTAACGGACCTACCAGTATACACACTGCCTGTGTTTGGCGGGATTGTCTGATGCGTCTTCATACGACGATTTTGAGGCGATTGCCTACCTTTTTATCGATGTTTGTTTTTCGTTGTTTGAGATTATGCGTTGCAGTGCATAACAGGCCTTTGGTGTCCAGGCGGGAGGATTAGCCTGTCGTGGGTCGTGTTCATCCAATCACAAGATACAGCAGTGGTCGGTGCCTGATACCTGGCCGAGATCCACACTCTACTGAGTGCACCTTTTCTAGTTTTATTTGTTTTCTAATGTTCTTGTATATTTGCACGTCATTACTGTGTGACGTGGATATGAAATAGTTTGAAAATGTTGGGCCAGCTGTTCAAAAAGCAGGATCAGAACCAGCATACTTAAAAAAAAAAAACACGTTTTACTGGTATGGGTGTCAAGAGCTGTAGTTCCTTCGATGACAGTTTTTTCCTGTTGCACACAAAGCCATCACCCTTCCCAGCAACACCGCCATCATCATCATCAGTTAATGTCACTCTCACACACACACACACACACACTCTCTCTCTCTGTCATACTCTCAATCTAAATGAGCCACCTGTTGGGGTGCGTAGGTGGCAGCTGCAACCCCTTATTGTGTAGGTGCACCAAAACTTAGCCCACGGATTCACATGATGTTGTTACTCATTGTGTGTGTGTGTGTGTGTGTGTGTGTGTGTGTGTGTGTGTGTGTGTGTGTGTGTGTGTGTGTGTGTGTGTGTGTGTGTGTGTGTGTGTTTGTGTGTGTGTGTTAGATGAGTGGGGGGTGGGGGTTGAGTACTACGATGTGTTTTTGGGAAGAAAGGCGTTTTCTAGTAAAAGATCTTTCTGTATTGTTCAGAAATTGTGCAAGAAGGGAAGGATTGAGTTATATATATATATATATATATATATATATATTTTATTTTTTCTACGCACTCTCTGCCAATGTGTCATCACAGTCTTCAACCTCGGGTGACTTTGTCTTGACTTCTTTCTCTTACGACCACTTCTTTTCATGTTCTGTTCTGTTCTGTTCTGTTCTGTTCTGTGTCACTTCCTCCCTCTTCCCTTCAGTCCTCCCTGCCTCCTCTCCCTCTTCCCTTCAGACCTCCCTGCCTCCTCTCCCTCTTCCCTTCAGTCCTCCCTGCCTGCTCTTCTCTTTAGTCCTCCCTGCCTCCTCTTCTCTTTAGTCCTCCCTGCCTCCTCTTCTCTTTAGTCCTCCCTGCCTCCTTCTTCCCTTCAGTCCTCCCTGCCTCCTTCTTCCCTTCAGTCCTCCCTGGCTCCTCTCCAGAAGACGGCCGAAACAGAAACCTTTGACTTGACATCTGTCACACTGGCTGACCGTAAAGATGTCATCATTATTGTTCTTATTAGATAATGCGAAGTCAGAGGCACAGTAGTACGTCTGGTAGCCTGTGAAACCACAGCACCCAAGACAACAAAATATTGGAAAAAGTTATTTGCAGTGTTCTGTTTTCTTCTTGTTTGTTTACTTTTATTGCAAACAAAAGGCCATAATCTCTCCCTGCTCGGGTATCCCTTATCACTTTCTTTTTCAACAGTCGATGGAACTTCCCTTAAATTTGCATTGCAGCACTGATCGCAAGCTGAAAATGGGCGCGTGTCTCTGTTGGCCTGTGTGTGCTCTACCTCGTGTTTGTATGTCTGTGCTTGTAATGCGATGTTATAGTTACATGTACTGGGACAGTGAGTGGGAAAATACATCAGTGTTTTTTTGTTTTGTTTTTTTGCATCACTGTTTGTGCAAAGGGTGTCGGACCTACGTCACTTTGCTGGAGACCTGCTGAATGATTTGTGTGCCACCACTGTGTGTCACGAGCCGCCACGCAGAGCGCTTGCTGTGCGTCTCTGCTTCACCACAGCTCATGCGAGGCCAGATTGATGATCAAGTTAGTAGCCCAGAGCGAAGGGAAGTTGCCAGTAGTGACATAACTGACAGAAATGCACATGACGAGAAAAAAAAAACCAAGAGGGAAAAAAAGGGTGAACAGAAGCTCCATTCAGCAGCATGACCTCTCGGAACAGTTTTGTCATTTATTTCTCTGAGAACGTCGGTTTGCCAAATACTCCTGCAGCACTAGTTTGGCTTTTCGGACTCGCACCTCTTACCAGTCGGCATATCTAGCTGGCCATTCAGCCTTGTGTTGTATTCCATCACAATGAAATTGTGAAACTCCAGTGATGAAAACAGGGTATTGAGACAGCCTTGGTTTTCTGCTTCTGGATGGTTGCTATAATCTTAATGGACTGCAACTGTCATTTCAGATTCGATGCACAGTTAAAAAGAATTATGTTTACATGTAGATTCCCCCAATAGGGTGAAAGATGAAAGGGTTTTGAGGCGTCGTAATGAGGCCAACTGTCCTTTAACACACACCTGAGACTATCAAATATAGAATAACATGTATGTACGTGTGTATGTATGTACGTCCGTATGTACGTCCGTCCGTACGTACGTACGGACATTTGAAAACGAATCATTGCAGAGGACGTCACTAGTGTTTTGAATCTGTGGCTTGTAGCAGCAGTCAGCTTCCTGCTCGGCTGCTCTCGGGGAGTTTCTCATCTCTGTTGTTTTTTTGCGGTTTTCTGCCCTTGCAACCCATTTGTTTTATTACAGTTGTCTGACGTGCGTGTACAGACCCAAACACACACTGCACCTCACACCATCAGCTGACCCAGATTGTTGACGAGGTGTGTGTGTGTGTGTGTGTGTGTGTGTGTGTGTGTGTGTGTGTGTGTGTGTGTGTGTGTGTGTGTGTGTGTGTGTGTGTGTGTGTGTGTGTGTGTGTGTGTGTGTGTGTGTGTGTGAGATTTTGTATTGAGCACCACGAAAACAACTGCCAGGTTTTCTGTTGCAGGGGAGACAATTGGAACCAGTTTGACAGTCAATGCTGACCTGCAAAAGAAAAATATTATTTTAAATATTCTTAATTTCTTTTACTTGGACAATAAGACAGGATTCGATTTCATTTTATTTGCTTAAACAAAACTTCAGCGGCAACAACGTAGCTGGCCTTTTTGTATCTTTGTCGCTCGTTGTGTGAACTCATTATTAGAATGTTGTTGACTTGTGATGATGTAGTATATAGGGAAGGGCTGATGCAACTTTTCTTTCAACTCATACTATCTGCCAATACGATACCAGTGCTCCTTTTAGCCCACATTTTATTTAATTTTTTTTTATCGCGATTAAAGGCCAGGGATTTCTGTGGCACCACAAACAGAGTTGGTGGCCCAAGACTTCTCGATGTTTCTGATAGCAGAAATACAGAATTTTTCATAGTGCCTTTGACAAATAAACTGTTTTATTTTTTTTATGTGACTCAGTCCTATCATGCCGATACCCAATCGGCATGATAGGGTGATCATCCACACGTCCCTCCGTCTCACTGTGCCTCTCTCCTCTTCCCCTCTCCTCTTCCCCTCTCCAGTCACGGCCTTCATCGGTTCTTCTCCTGTCGAGGAATAGCGTTGGCTGTGGAGACCTTTTGGAGGCTGGGTCACCGGGAGATCACAGTCTTTGTCCCCCAGTGGCGCCAGAAAAGAGACCGACTCACAACAGGTACACATGTGTGCATGTTCATACGGGGCTGTCCTCATTTCTTCTAATGCAACGGGGATCAGCAGCTTTAAGTGCTGACTTTGAGCTTTAAGGGTGTTTTTAAAAGTGGTATAGAGTTTTTTTTTTTTTGTACACTCATGTTCAGTTACAGAGCCAAACTGTCCTAACGCATTATTTTACATGTTACCGTATCCTGTTGAAAGTGGGAATGTAATATAATTTCATACATATTCATTTCAGACCTCGTGGTGATTTAAAAACTAGATAATTTTAGATCACATTAGACACTTGAAAGCGCCCCTTTTTGGCCTGAGTATAAACCCTCCAGCCTATCTACTACCGATATGCATACGTGTTTGAGCATGCGGGATCGAAACAAGTTGTGTGTGTGTGCGCTTTCTTCCTTTCCCGTTTTTTTATTATCATGTAATATTAATAGAATCACTGTTATTTTATTACAGAGCAACATTTTCTTAACCAGCTAGAGGACCTGAGACTGCTCTCCTTCACTCCCTCCAGAGAGGTGTGTGGCCAGAGGATATGCTCACATGACGACAGGTACACACACACTTTTCTTAAGCCTTTGATAAAATCAGACTTCTTAGAGGAGAGAGTCCACCAAGCTCGAGTTCTTTACACCCGGACAGCGACATGTAGACACGCATGCTTCTCCTGAACCCGGGGTTTGAACCCATTGAACCCGGGGATTGAACCCATTGAACCCATTGCCAACAAACAGTCATACTGTACTTTCATAATTGAGATGAGTAAGCTTCTTTACTACAGGGACGGATTCAACAGATTCACCAGTCCCAAAGGTGGTGTAATATGATTCATAATTCTGCAATGGCTGCTCCGTAATTGAAGCCTGATTGTGAGTTTCGAAAGCCAGATCTCTCTGGACCTTTTTAAAATTGATCAGCAAATATATCCGTTCTCTCAGATATAATGGGCAATATTGTGTTCGGGGCTTGTAAAGATTAACCGAAGACTCATCCTGACTCAGCAATCCTCTACCGGTGGATTCCCCTCTGTGATGCAGCCGTGAACGAGCTTCTGACCTTTTGAGCGAAGGGAAAATCCAGAGTGTCTAATCTATATACACACACACTCTCACGCTCTCTCACGCTCTCTCTCTCTCTCTCTCTCTCTCTCTCTCTCTCTCTCTCTCTCTCTCTCTCTCTCTCTCTCTCTCTGTCTCTCTGTCTCTGTCTCTGTCTCTGTCTGTCTGTTAGGTTCCTGCTCCACCTCGCAGAAAAAACAGACGGGATCATCGTAACCAACGACAACCTGAGGGACTTTGTCGACACCTCGGACACCTGGCGCAAGATCATTCAGGAGAGGTAATTGTGTGTTCAGTCAGTCATTGACTTCATGTTCTATTACCAACATGAGGCTGGAAAGTCCTCCGAGGCAGACCGCCAGCTGGATTACTAATGTGAAGGGCGCAGTCTTTTGTTTGCTGTCAGTTTATTTACATTTACTGACATCCTTGTTGGAAGTTTAAAGGAAGAACAAACGAGAGCGAATTAACAGAGGGAAAAAATAAATAATGAGTTTGATTTTGGTGGGGCAATTGATTTTAGACGCTCTACTGGTTTAACCTGTGTCACCCTTTCTGTGCGATGCTGCCGTCACAGGTTAATTCCTGGTCGGACGAGTCTGACTAGCTCGGGCAGATTAGTTAGGCCTGTGTTCGTGTAGCTAGGTTGGATAGTGGAGATCAACTTCAGACCACTGTGAAATGTGTCTTAAGCTGCGGATTTACTCCCAAGCAGACGCGCAACGGTTCTGTTTCTTCCACTTCCTGGAGTCCGCTCGGAAGACGCGTTGCACACATGCGCAGTATGCACAGCATCATTTCATCTTTACTGCGACACTTACATGTCTCACGGTGTTGTTGTGAGATTATTGCACCTCCCAAAAGCTTTTGTGACGATGGCACTTTATAGCAAATATAACACCGACGATACAAAAAGTACACATCTCATTGTCACTGTAGATCAGTAATGTTTAATTATTTATCAGTGAGATAAATGCTTTACAGAGAATGTTAAAGCAGTGCTACACAGTGCGCGCACACAACTTTTAGCGCAAATGGCTTTGAGTACACAGACATTCTTTTATCAGCTGATATTTGGTTGTTGAATGTTTTTGAGGGACGATTATTCCCCATAGCAACACCGCCTAGCAAGACGGCTTCAAGCCAAAACAAATACTTTAGATGTTAATAGACTTGGAATTATTCCTCGGTTTCATTTAATTTTTGACTATGAGAAAACTTGCAAGCGGTTTCTGTTATTTCTTGTAATGGCGAGAACGCAAATTTGACTCTCCACGTTAAAAGCGGCCCGAAGGAGCTCAGATGAAGTGAACACAAAGGCCGTCATTCTGTGCCCGGACCCTCTGAGGGCAACATCTGTATCCATTTAGACATTTTAGGAATCGGAAGACAAAAGAATCTTCTCTGTGAACCTTTTTGGTGAAACCACATTTCTCTCCTCGTCACTGATAGGTTGCTTCAGTTTACTTTCGTGGAGGACCACTTCATGATCCCCGATGACCCTCTGGGGAAAAACGGACCTCACCTCGACGTCTTCCTGCGTCGAGACAACAGGTGTGTTCTGCCCGCACGTGTTTCGTGAGCTTTCGAGGGAAGATGAAACCGGTGACGTCGATCCTTTTTTGTGATCGTAATGTCACGTAAATCCTTTCACTTATGATACGATGACCTCATGGATATTGACTTATTGTTTTGCCGTTCTCTATTTCTCCCTGTCAGGAGGGCCCAAGTCACTCCTCCCCCTGTGAGACCCCCAGACTTCCGGCCGGCCTCCCAGCAGCAGCAGCAGCAGCAGCAGCAGCAGCCGGTTTACGTCCAGGCCCTCCACTCCGCCCCTCGGCCCCCAGCCCCCACGCCTCGGCCCCCTCCCTCTCTGACGCCCCACCCGACTGTGCACTGGCCCCACTCCGGCCCCCCCGAATGGCACCCGCCCCACCGCTCCCCTTCCCCCTCGCCCTCGCCCCCTCCGCAGCGGTCGCCGGGGGAGACGTCGGAGTTGAAGAGAAAGCTGTACGACATCTTCCCCGACCAGAAGCAGCGGATCGACCGCATCCTCAGCGACAACCCGTACATGAGAGACCTGAACGCCCTGTCGGGGCTGCTGCTGGGATAAAGATCTGGCTCTGTGACAATCAGCAGACTCCCACACACACACACACACACACACACACACACTCAGAGTACATATGAACACATATGCAAGAATATACGTGTCGGCACAAACATTATTTATTTCACCATTTCTTCCAGCCCGGGTACCCCCAGGTCATGTGAAGTTTTTTGATTTTAATATTATTATTTTTCAACAAAAACTAATCGTCAAATAAGCTGCTATCGGCCGATGCTTTTTCCTCGCCCTCCTTTTTGCTCTCAAATTGATTTAAGGTGAACAACACTCGTATCTACACAACCAAAATGTTACCAAATTGCCATGTTGGTCAAGCAGCAAAGTCTTTTTGGTTCCGATGATCATAAATCCTTGCAGATCCTCAAACAGTCCCGGAGGAGAAATGTTTTGGACCAACGGCAGTGAACTGGTTACTGTGTTTACACTGGTTCAGGTTAAGCTCTTGACGGGTTTCCTCTCCAGAACCTTGTTTACCATCAGACTCGAACACGTCTCTGAATGAACAAGCGCTGAGCTTTTTATGTCCACAAATTGGGACATAGACAGGTTTTGCATGTTTTGTTTTGTTTTCAACAAATTGGTTTATACACTTGTTATGTTCCGTAACAGTGAATTCACAGTTTTTGGACTCAATGTCAGTGAGCAGTTTCAATCATCAACAGTACCCCTGTTTTCTTTTTCTTTTTTTTACTTTCCTTTTTTTTTTGCAGTGTTTTTCTAGGAAGCATGACGAGATCACTAGCTTTAGCATCATACAAATCACTATTAGTGACCGTTAATGTTGGACAAAAAAATCCTCAAAAGTCATATTTGGATATTAGACACAATTTACCACATTGTGGAAGCACCTCCATGCGTTTCTAAGCTATAGAGATGGGCAGTTATGACAATGTGTAGTCCTCTATTCTACATGATGTATAACTACAGGCTGAGTTATTCCCACTTAGTGATCCATTTCTCATATTAAAGCAGCGCTGCCTGTCTCTTTCCCTTTGAAACGTTCACCCATACATCCTGGCCTCCATGCCACACGATGCTCTCGTACGTTCCCAATTCTTTACCAAATGTCAAAACGACAACAACTACCATATTGTAAGAGCGCCATTTTTCCTGAGTCGCACATCTTGTGTTTTGGATGGATATCATGGAGGATGCTTTACTATAGAAATGTCATTGTTTGTGCAGAAATTGGCTCAATAATCTGAGGAACATTCTAGCGCGTTTGAGTGTCATCACTGTGACCCCCCCCCCGCCCACCATCCCCCGTCCCCCTCCCCCCTTCATCCCCGTGTTCTCTGGCAGCTCTGTGTTGCTGCGGTTTCTACATGATCTCTGAAAAGCTGCGGAGGAAATCGGGTGCTGAAGCTGAATTTGCTGCTCTGATTTGCGATGTGGTGGACTCGGCCCCCCCACCATCCGTTGTTCCAGTTGGATACACTTTTAAACATGTGTTTTCAGGAGGATGCGGTCACGAGTTCTACGTGAGCATTTTGCTAGGGGGGGGGGGTTATCCGCCTCGGCCTTTTCGGCGACACGTTTGTAAGTCCACCACACTACAAGAGTTTGGATTTATTCGCTGAGTTAATGGATCCACTTTGATTTGAAATCGCACAGCAGACGTTCGCTCGCCAGAAGAAAATCTTGCAAAGACGACAGACTCGTGTTACATTTGTAATTAGTGTTTAATAGCTACGTTTAATGCACTGAAGGCGAGTAATGGTGTAGTGAGTAAAACAAGGTTTCATTGATGAATCGTCAGAGGTCTTGTGGTGTTTTCTTTTCTTTCTTTTTTTACCTTCATACACCCAGAGGATGCGGGCTGCCGCAGCTTGCATTTTTGATGTGCATCTGAGTTTTGTAATATACACACCTTTTATCTCCTTGTAAGGAAAAGAATCTCTGCACAAAACTTTTACAAGGTGTCTAAAAGTAAGTTTTGTTTGTACTTGTCATGTTGTTGTCAGGATTACTGAAGGATTTTCTCTTTTTTTTTTTTGTTGTATTATAATTAATTTGTGTATATCGATTTTTCTTTTTTGTAAATACAAGCATTTTTGGCTACGGTGCACATATGGTTTTATGTATGTGGGGGGAAAAAAGGAAATAAATACGGCAGTCCCCATAAAACCTTGTTTTGTGAGTGTAGTTTGGTGTTCGTTCACTCATCCACCATGTTTCAAATTATTGTAGGCAACAATACTATGACGACCAAAGTTAAGAATCACCCATTTAAAAGAGAGTTTTTGACATTTTGGGTTCATGTGCTTTCTTTCAAAGAGTGAGATTAAGAAAAAAATAGTCTTGCACATAACCACCGGTAAAGTGTTTATACGATGTGTTAATTAGTTGGCTTTAGAGGTGCTGGTAATATGATTTTAATACCTGTGACCAGAGTCAGGACAGTCTTTATGCTAAGCTATGCTAACTGGCTGCTAGTGGTATAGCTTCATATTTATCTTACAGACATGAGTGGTATTGATCTTCTCATTGTAGCAAGGAAAGGGAATATGTTGAACTATTCCTTTTTATATTTTGAAATTATATTATAATTATATATATATATATATATATATA
>JACSYO010001873.1:200000-229309 GCA_016806645.1 Ophiodon elongatus | reverse complement strand
ACGCGCAGAAAGAACGTCGTCATTCCAAAAAAATAACTACTAATAAGGAGAATACTTTACATTTCAACCCTGTCTCCTAAAAATTAAAAAACATTAGAAAAGCTTAGGAAAAACTTTTCCAAGTGTTAAATAGGGGTTTTATTGCTAGATTGCAGATTGCAAGATTAATATGACAGCACTGTGTGTCCAATTGTTTTATTCACAAATAAAAATGAATAAATTGAATTAAATTCTGAACACAGATTTAGAATGCGTATTAGAAAACCACCCGCTCACCCATATGGCAGCAGAGCCAATTAAATTAATACAAATTTTAGAAATGAAAAAATATCTCATGCCAAGAAATGTTTTGTGCTTGTGTGTCTCAACTACTATTACTAGAGAAGATTAATAATGATTTTAAACCCTCCACTACTAGAACCAGAAGTAGCACCAGCAGCAGAACTAATTAAATTAATGCAAAATTTAGAAATAAAAAAATCTGTCTTGCCTACAAATGTGTTGGGCTTCTGTGTATCATCTAATATTAATAAAGAAGGAAAATAATTATTTAAAACCCCTCCACTAGAACTGGAAGTAGCACCAGCAGCAGTTGCAGCATGTCGCCACTAGAGGGCAGCCGTCCTCAGATATTTCTTTACACAACAAAACAAACCATTGTATCAGCAAATCACCCATTCACCCATATTGTAGCAGAGCCAATTAAATTAATAAACAGTTTTAAAACTCTGTCTTGCCTACAAATATTTTGGGCTTGTGTGTATCAACTAATATTAATAGAGAAGGAAATTATTATTTAATTATTTAATTAACCCGGGGGGAGAGCAGGACTCCGGGGAGTTATGAGTGGGCAGATGAGAGTGATTGAGCTGATGAGATGAACACATACTGTAGGAGCAGGATACATACTTATTTCTAGTTATGTGTTATTCTGTAGTCATCTTGTGTCTCTTCATAGTAATTTAAGGTCTTTGTATTAATTTTGTATCTCTTTGTAGTCGATTTGTGTCTCTTTGTAGTTTTGCGATTTCATTTGTATTCATTTTGTGTGTCTTTGTATTCATTTTGTGTGTCTTTGTATTCATTTTGTGTGTCTTTGTATACATTTTGTGTGTCTTTATATACATTTTGTGTGTCTTTGTATAAATTTTGTGTGTCTTTGTATTCATTTTGTGTGTCTCTCCTGGTGGGTACGTGTCTGCAGGTGAAGGCCTCACTTTGGGCCCCTGGTCCAGGGCCCGTTTGGCCCGTTCAGTGGTCCATCCATGACTGGGTTTTAAAGGGCTGGGAACAGTGCCCATGGACTGCCGAGACAAACAGGTCGCAGGGGAGAGTCCAGGCAGACCGGGGTGGTGGTTCCCATTTTCAAAAAGGGGGACCGGAGAGTGTGCTCGAATTATCGGGGTATCACACTACTCAGCCTCCCGGGGAAAGTGTATGCCAGGGTTCTGGAAAGGAGGCTCCGACCGATTGTCGAACCTCGGATTCAAGAGGAGCAGTGCGGATTCCGTCCCGGTCGTGGAACAGTGGACCAGCTCTTTACCCTCGCAAGACTACTGGAGGGGCTCTGGGAGTTTGCCCAACCAGTCTACATGTGTTTTGTGGACTTGGAGAAGGCCTTCGACCGGGTCCCTCGGGGGTTTTTGTGGGGGGTGCTGCGGGAGTATGGGGTGCCGGACCCGTTTCAACGGGCCATCCGGTCTCTGTACGACTGCAGTAGGAGCTGTGTTCGTATTCTCGGCAATAAGTCAGACGCGTTCCCGGTGGGTGTTGGCCTCCGCCAGGGCTGCCCTTTATCACCGGTCCTGTTCGTGACTTTCATGGACAGGATATCTAGGCGTAGCCGGGGGGAGGAGAACGTCGGGTTCGGGGGTCTCGGGATCGCCTCTCTGCTGTTCGCAGATGATGTGGTCCTGTTAGCCTCTTCGGACCATGACCTCCAGCATTCACTGGGGCGATTTGCAGCCGAGTGTGACGCGGCGGGGATGAGGGTAAGCACATCCAAATCCGAGGCTGAGGACGCAGTGCCTACCGCAAGCGAAGGAGTTCAAGTATCTCGGGGTCTTGTTCACGAGTGAGGGTAAGATGGAGCGGGAGATCGACCGACGGATCGGTGCGGCTGTAACAGTAAAACAGGCGCTGCACCGGACCGTCTTGGTGAAGAGGAGCTGAGCCGGAAGGCAAAGCTCTCAATTTACCGGGCGGTTTACGTTCAGACCCTCACCTAGATCAAGAACTCTGGGTCGATAGAACGAGGTCTCGGATACAAACGGCCGAAATGAGTTTTCTCCGTAGGGTGGCAGGGCTCAGCCTTAGAGATAGAGTAAGGAGATGAGTTTCCTCTGTTGGGTGGCCGGGCTCAGCCTTAGAGATAGGGTAGGGAGATGAGTTTTCTCCGTAGGGTGACTGGGCTCAGCCTTAGAGATAGGGTAAGGAGATGAGTTTCCTCTGTAGGGTGGCCATGCTCAGCCTTAGAGATAGGGTAGGGAGATGAGTTTCCTCTGTAGGGTGGCCATGCTCAGCCTTAGAGATAGGGTAAGGAGATGAGTTTCCTCCATAGGGTGGCCGGGCTCAGCCTTAGAGATAGGGTAAGGAGATGAGTTTCCTCTGTAGGGTGGCCATGCTCAGCCTTAGAGATAGGGTAGGGAGATGAGTTTCCTCTGTAGGGTGGCCATGCTCAGCCTTAGAGATAGGGTAAGGAGATGAGTTCCCTCTGTAGGGTGGCCGGGCTCAGCCTTAGAGATAGGGTAGGGAGATGAGTTCCCTCTGTAGGGTGGCCGGGCTCAGCCTTAGAGATAGGGTAAGGAGATGAGTTCCCTCTGTAGGGTGGCCGGGCTCAGCCTTAGAGATAGGGTAAGGAGCTCAGACATCAGGAGGGAACTTGGAGTTGAGGCGCTACTCCTTCGTGTCGAAAGGAGTCAGCTGAGACTTTTCATCTGTTGAGCTCAAATCACTTGACACCGTGTTTTACCTTTGAACGGTCACTTTTCATCACTTACTGTTTCACTGTGTTTACATCTCTTTATGACTTGTCATTACGCATGTATAAGAATACACTGTTTACATTCAGTTCATTCATTCTGTAATACCTGTACACCTGTATAGCACACACATTGCACTTTTTTATTTCTTGCATCCCCATAACTTTTTATATTTAATGAGCATTGTTGGAGATGCGCCTGAGAACTCACACACACACACACACACACACACACACCTTAATCCTCGGCTCAGCGACAGCACCAATCCTTTACCTCCTAAATCTGTTCAGCATGATTTATATGATAACAACACCAACATTATTCATTCATGCATTACCTTGCAGGTCTTCAGTCGTGTAAAGATATAAAGAGACAAGGTTCTCCAGTTCATGAGTCTGAATTCTTCTTGGCGACGAGCAGCCAGCGAGGTGTGGATGGACCAATGTAGACTGTCACAGAGAGACAGGAGCAGTGTTTATATACAACAAGGACTAACTCCTCCTCCTATTCCTAACACCTTCTGCGGACATTTCGCACTTGATCACTGTTTGGCTCCAACCAGCCGTTTATGCTCGGAGACTCCAGCAGACTGGTTACATATACGGGGCGCACCGCTCAAGTCTGCAGGGGCCCAGCAGAGGGCGCTAATGCCACACAACACGCTAGTCCCAGTGGGAAACTAATAATAATACATTGTAAATTATAGACAAAAATAACAGGAAATAATATATAAATTATATGGATTAGGAATATAAGTAATAATTGCAAATAATGGCCAGTGATGGCAAGTGGAATCATTAACTCTGCTACAGTCGCAGCCTTCAAAATAAAAGCATCTTATCTAAAAACAGGAAACAAGATACATTTAGCTTGAGGCAAAAACATGAAACAAAATTGATTGTCAAACAGTTTCTAAAGCCAGAACACAAATTGTTTTACAAAACAGCTGTTTTATTTAGGAAAGTGTAATTTTCAACAATAACATGAGTTTGTGTGTTCACTGTGGTATTTGTTATGTATGTTGGTACATAGATGTTCATAGTGTTCTTGATTTATGACAATAAGAAGTTTTAAGTGTGAGAGGAAATATGTGAGGTCTGTTGAGCTGTGAGATGAGAGAGGAGAGAGGAGAGAGGAAGGAGGAAAGAGGAGAGAGGAGAGAGGAGAGAGGAAGGAGGAGAGAGGAGAGAGGAAAGAGGAGAGAGGAAAGAGGAGAGAGGAAGGAGGAAAGAGGAGAGAGGAGAGAGGAGAGAGGAGAGAGGAAGGAGGAGAGAGGAGAGAGGAAAGAGGAGAGAGGAGAACAGATGCTCTGAATGTTGTCTGCACTGATCAAATATGCAGATTAAATCACAAAGTGTTCATTTTGCACCTTTTTCTTGCCGTACAATGTATTTGTGTTCAAATCCTGAATTACAAGCTACAATGTTTACCTTGTTAGCGTGCCAAGATTTACTAATCAGCACTAAAAGCAAAGTACAGCTGAGGCTGAGGGAACATGAATGTGTAAGAAATGTCATGTTGATCCATCCAATAATTGTTGGGATATTTCACTGTGGACCAAAGTGGTGGACCGACCATCAGACCCACAAGCCCTCAAGAGCTGTGCTGCTAGCATGGCTAGAACTACTGCGACCAGCCCTTTAAAACCCAGTCATGGATGGACTACTGAACGGGCCAACCGGGCCCTGGACCAGGGGCCCAAAGTGAGGCCTTCACCTGCAGACACGTACCCACCAGGAGAGACACACAAAATGTATACAAAGACACACAAAATGTATACAAAGACACACAAAATGAATACAAAGACACACAAAATGAATACAAAGACACACAAAATGAATACAAAGACACACAAAATGTATACAAAGACACACAAAATGTATACAAAGACACACAAAATGTATACAAAGACACACAAAATGAATACAAAGACACACAAAATGTATACAAAGACACACAAAATGTATACAAAGACACACAAAATGAATACAAAGACACACAAAATGAATACAAAGACACACAAAATGAATACAAAGACACACAAGATGTATACAAAGACACACAAAATGAATACAAAGACACACAAAATGTATACAAATGAAATCGCAAAACTACAAAAAGACACAAATCGACTACAAAGAGATACAAAATTAATACAAAGAGCTTAAATTACTATGAAGAGACACAAGATGACTACAGAATAACACATAACTAGAAATAAGTATGTATCCTGCTCCTACAGTATGTGTTCATCTCATCAGCTCAATCACTCTCATCGGACAGTCAACAGGGAAGTGTGTTCCTCTTTGTTTACCTGTTACATCCTGTAAAGTATACTCTTGTCATCAATGGATCCTTTCTCCTCTATGATGGTCGTCTCCGACTTCTGTATTTCAATATTCAAATGTTGGCATTCAGGCGGCTAAAAGAGAGCTCCTGTCTGGTTGATCTCTGACTCTTCATCAGTACACGAGGAGAGACACCCGGGTGCAGCGTCTGAGAGGAAGACTTAGAAGATGTAAGTTACGATTCTGTTGTGTCATTTTAAAAGAGTGTTGATTGTGCAGAGGTGGACAGAGTAACATTATCTTTCTTCAGTTTATATTTCACATAATCTCACATCAAATCAGAAAGACACTTTGCCTTTTTTTATTTTCCAGACATACAAAACAAATCAGCTTATTTCTAACAAGGTTTATATTCACAGTTGATCGTATTTAAATCTCAATTTTACACAAAGTTCAGGGGGTTTTCTTTACAAAGTGTGGACAAAAATAATAAGAAAACCTGACATTATACTGCAAACAAATACAATAAGGCTTTAATACTTTGAAGGCTTGTGAGGCTCGTGGACTTTTTCTTGCGCTGGGTTTCACTCTTTTTTTTGGTGCTATTTGGGGGATTGCATGCAGTTTGCTCTGCAGACATTACTCAGGGCTAAAATACCACTATTTACTTTTTCTGCCTGTTTTCTGGGGGAAAAAAACATGTTACAGCAATATATTGTTGTACTGGTGACGATAGTTATCCTAACACAAAGCCTACCTTACTTCTCCAATGACACTAAGTATAATCTACAGTGGGGTTTGTTCACTCATAATACAGAAACTCGATCACTTACCAGATTTTATTTTATGATTTATAACGACAGCACAAATGTAATTGGCACTTTGCAGTTTAATATATCTTTTTTCTAGCTTTTAAAAACGGTGGACACAATAACAAGAACACCTGACCATAACTTGCAATCTAGTAGAATAAATGCTCACAGTATAATGTCTGGTTCTTCATGACATTGAGTCAGAAGTCATCTGATTTGACCGATACAGTTTCAAAGACCGACAGCGTCTCCCAAGGTGTTCCTCTAATTCCTTGTATTACCTGTACATTGAAGAACATGACAATAGTTCTGATAACAGAAGCAAACACCAGAACATCACAAGCTTCCACAGAAACATTCATTTCAGTTTGTTGTATTATTTGTATTTTATTCAAATAAGTAACCTACAGTTTGCATATTTCCTACCATCCCTCTTCCTTATGAGACATAACTTTGTATACTGGAGGGAGTGGTACAGTGTTCGGTTCAGTGCACATTAAAATATCCGTTTCATCTAACAGACCAAACATGGAGTGGAGTCTGTTTGTGCTCATTCTGATGGGTAAGTGGATCATCGGCTACTGTTTTAATTTACTTTAGCTAGAATCACTGCAGCTAAAAACTCACACTACTTAAGTGCACTCGGAGCCCCATTTAACTTAAGGGGCACGATGTCATTTAATAACAGGATTCTTGCTTTTCTCTCACCGCAAATACTGAACACATTCACTTTCTCTGTTATCAGGTCAGTGTTCCCTCTGCGTGTGTCACCTCTACAAGTACCACTTTGTTAAGAAGAACAAGACCTGGGAGGAAGCCCAGGTGTATTGCAGAGATAAATACACTGACCTGGCCACAGTGTTGGACATGACTGATGTGAATAGACTCAATAAATTTAAAAATAATGGAGGTGAAGCCTGGATTGGGCTGCGTAAACAAAATGTCAACAAGACGTGGCACTGGTCTCAGTCAGGAGTGGAGTTCAAGGATAAAGAGACAGATTGGCTTAAAGGTGAACCGAATGATGCTAACGGTATTGAGAACTGTGTGCTGTGGCATCAACACAAATGGAAGGATGTACCTTGTACTGATCGTTACAGCTTTATCTGCTACAATGGTGAGAATATGTAGCTATAATATTATGTGTATATATATTATTACCCTGTCTGACAGATACTTTACATTGTTATGTTGAATTAGGTAGAAACGTGGCCGATATGGTTAATAAGTAATATAATGAAGTCAAAAGTCAACTATGAAATATTTACATTTGATTTTTGATCTTTTTAATAACTGTTGTGATATATATATGTATATATATATATATATACATATATATATATGTATACACACACACACAGTGATGTTTAAAGTTCCATGTCATTTAAAGGCTATATGGTGAAGTGCAGAGGATGATCTCATCTTATCTCTCTATAATTCCAAAGGCCTACTTTAGTTTTTATTTATTTTTACAAAATTGATCCACCTTATTATCCCAAACACTTTCTTCTAGTGAATATCTGAAACTGCAGTGGAATCATGTTGAAATATCTCAAATGTTTCACCTGTTTTAAAGTAAGAAAATAGGATTTTATGAGATTTTATTTCTAAAGTGTTTCTGTTCATTCCACAGAATCAAATAAAAATGAGAACTTCCATTTGATTGAGCAAAAGAAAACCTGGCAAGAGGCTCAGAGCTACTGCAGAGAAAAACACACTGACCTGGTCAGTGGTCTCACACAGTTAGAAGATGAAGCTTTCAAGACTACGTCTGAGTCTAAGCAGAATAATGAATTGTGGATCGGCCTGTCCAGAGACACCTGGAGGTGGTCAGATGAGATTAATTTCTCTTTCAGACACTGGGATAAGGAATCATTTGAAGATGAAGGCGACAATAAATGTGCTTTTGTGTCAAATGGAAAATGGAGCATCGATAAATGCAATGAAAGAAAACGCTTCTTCTGCTATGAAGGTGAGTACTTATTCACAACACGTACATGAGCTCCGTCCGCTTTGTTTTAGTTCATCCTGTTTATATCAGACTTTGTTATGACGCTGCCCGCTCGAGAATAAAACGTCACCTAAGGGTCCAGTGTGGAGGTCTTTTGGCGCCATCTAGTGGTGAGGTTGAAGATTTGCAAATCAGCACCAAACATTGACACAGTGATCTAAAGTGACCATGTTGGAGCGCAGTGCTCTCACTAATCAAGAGATCACCAACACAGCTGTGGTATGATCCTGTGTTTGTCTCCATCTCTACCATGACAGATGGAATCATCCTGATCAATAAAAGCATGACCTGGGAGAGGGCCTTGACTTACTGCAGAGAGGAGCACTATGAACTGGTCTCCATCACTAACCCTCACGATGACAGATGGGTCCAAGAGAGAGCCAAGAGGGCCAACAGTTCCCACGTCTGGATCGGAATAATCTACTCCTGCACTATGGATATATGGTTCTGGGTCTGTGACGAGTTCATCGGATACAAGAACTGGGAATCCCCTGGAGAGATGGATGACTGTGACATGTCTGGAGCCATGGCAACAAGAGGACAACATAAGTGGTCCAAAAAAAATGCTAACGAGAAGTTTAACTTCATCTGTTTTAGGTGTTTAAACCCGATCTAGCCACTGGTGACGGGCATTTTATATATTTACTCAGGTTGTTTGCAGTGGTGTGACTTTCATGTATCCTTACCCTCTGGGTTCATGGCATTCTGGGAAATGTAGGAATTACAATGTAAGGGGGAGAGATATGAAATGACAGACTCTCCAACAGCAGATTTTATATTGGTAAAGCAACAAGCGACATGTAAGTCAAATAAAGTGTCCCAAGATAACTAAGGATGTGACACTAACAGGTTTCTTTGTCTCCTTATTCTGATTCAGGAACACTGGAATGATCCCTTTTTATTTTCTGAAGTTGTTGTATTGTCTTTCTCTTAAAATGTGGATTGTTTATTTATCTTTTAAGGTTGCATTTTATGGTTGGAATGGGAAGAAATACATAAATGTACATGCTGGTTTGATTTTGCTTCCACATGTTCAAAATGGAACATTTGAGCTTCTTTTGAATGGCGTTTGGTTGAATAGCTGCTGTTATATTATCATATTATGTTATATGCTTTTATCTTGGAAAATCTGTATCTTTGATGATCACATTTATGGAGTTTAATGTAAACAGATGATTGCTTTCTCTGAGGTTGAATAAACTGTTAAATAATAGAGTGGTCGTCTCCTTTTTTCTGCCTATTTTACCCCAAACTATTCTTTCCTTTAAACTATTGTTAAACCTAACCCAACTATCCAAGTGTCGCATCATGAAACTGATTTATTTTTCAACAGTGATTTATATGCCACAGACAAATGATTTCGTCCATCCACATCAGAAAACACTCCCATGTTTCGTCCTAGAAGGCAGTTAAAAATGACTTATTTTTGGTGTCAAATTTAATCTACACTCTTGAAGATGAATGACCCAGCAGACACTGGATGTTCATATTAGCGAATGAAAATGCTATTAAATGCATGTGGCGGTTTTTTCAGTTCAGGAGCTCTCTCTCTCTCTCTCTCTCTCTCTCTCTCTCTCTCATTCTTCCTTCACGCGGTAACTTCCTCTTTCATATCTCAGAGTAACAACCAATGTTTGTTTTACATTTTATATTTTGTTCAGACTTAAAGTTACTGTGAAGAACTTTGAACTGGTTATGAAACAGTCTCAGTTAAATCCTGATGTTTCTCTCTGACCTTCATCAGTAAACGAGCCATCAGAGAGAAGACGTCTGTTTCTTTACAGTTATTTGGAGCCGTGGGTTAGATTTAGGTGAAACCAGATGACGTCATGCAGGTTCACCGGGACCCAGACCCAGATCCAGCAGGGACCAGTCCACCGTGGACAGACCCAGATCTAGCAGAGACCAGTCCACCGTGGACAGACCCAGATCCAGCAGAGACCAGTCCACCGTGGACAGACCCGGATCCAGCAGAGACCAGTCCACCGTGGACAGACCCGGATCCAGCAGAGACCAGTCCACCGTGGACTAATTGTTACGTTAGTGTTCTAGTTAATGATAATGCTGCGTTTCCTCTCTGAGAAAGAGTTCGTCAGAGTTTTATAAAGTAAGCAACAAGGAAATGCAGCTTTCACCTTTTGGTGATTTGTGCAGATTTATCCGTATAAATGATGATATTGTTCCTTTGTGTCAACACTGAAGACTAAAGTGTTTAGATGCCCTCGCTATCTGACACAGTTGGAGCGCTTTTGCAAAGAATGGTGGGCAAATATTACCAAGTCAAGATGTGTAATGCTCATAGACTCCTACTAAAAAGACTGAGTGCTGTAAAAAAAATAAAAACTGCAACATGGTCACATTTGAGAAATTCATGTTTACACTGCGGAGTGTTTCAATGATTAACATGAGACGGAAGAAAAGGAGACCGAGCAGTCTGATAGGTTGATGGTTAAAGAAGAGCTGTTGGTATCTCTGACTCATTGTGGGCGGGACTTCTATCATCATGCAAATGAGGAATGTTAATGAGCATGAAATAACAAGACTCGAGAAAACAAGAACGAAATAAAGAGATGACGGTAGACGAGAAGTCACTGAACAGGGAATGACTGTTGTTCAGGTTATGTGACTGAAGACATTCAATGTAATGTGAATATATTCATCTTTTGGCTATCATTATGTGAATCGTGTTGTTAAAAAGCTTATTAATCGCAAAAGATTCATAATGTATTGATCTCCTTTTTTCAGGCAGTTTATATTTGTATCATTTACCGAAACATCATGTTTGCAACCTGAAAACAAGTTTTATCCGCCATTTTTATTCTTAAAAAAAAAAGAAGAAAAACTCAAAATAAAATCTCTCTTAAAAGAAACGGATGAGATAAACCTGTTATTGTTCCTCAGAGGAGAAAACAGCAGCAGAGTCAAGAAGTCTGTTTATAGTTTTATAATTATAATTTCTCTTTTTGTTGGTCCATCTTGCTCATTTCTATATTTATGTCACCACAGATATGGACGGGGTTCAGATAAAGTAGGGCAACGTGGTTCAAAACACTTGGCTGGACAGAGAAGGAGGAGCTACATATATATAAACATTTGTTTAACTGGGAGGGAGGAAGTGGAGTAGTAGGTTCATGTTTGCATTCTGGGTGGAGGAGTGAGAACATGATCTATTTTCCGTTGATCATCATTTACATAGTTATGTAAATGAAAGGACACTGCAGCTCAGTGAAGAAAACTCTTGGTTCCACATAATGTTTCCTGTTCATGTTTCAGAGTTTAACCTCTGGTGCCTTCTTGAGACACAAAGGGATTATTTCACCTTAAATGTTGAGTTAACTGAGTTTTGATGTGATGTGTTGGTGACTCTTCTCCTCTGTCTCCTCTCGCAGGGAGAAGATGACCTGCAGGATCCTGCTGCTCTTCATCCTGCTGCTCCTCATCCTCACCTCCTGTGTCTGTGGTGAGTTTACTTGTGTATTTTTAAAGCACTCCAGCTCTGCAGCATCACTAAACACTCCACAGAAACACCTGTAGATGGAGTTTAAAGGCTCACATGTTAAAGCTGTCAGCTTGTCTGCTCCTCCCTCTCCCTCTCTGTCTCCTCAACAGGATCCTTTGTAGTGAAGGTGACACAGAGCTCCTATCAGGCAGAGGAGAACCACAACGTCACACTGGAATGGATGTTCACCACCAACACTGACCGCTCCCCCAACTCCCTGAATGTCTTCTGTGAACTGTTAACTGATGTCAGGGCCTCAGTCCTGTTTCATCTACATGAAGGTGTCGAGGTCCCAGAGTCTCAGGATGAACAGTTTGCAGGACGAGTCCAGTGGGACAAAGACGTCCTCAGAGAAGGACGAGTCAGACTTCATGTGTCCAGACTCAGGACTAATGACTCGGGTCTGTACATGTGTGACATGTTCTCAAATTATGAAGAGACAGACTCTGGGGAATGTCGGCTCAATGTCACTGGTAGGTTGATTCAGTAGAACACGTTCAATTCAGCAGCTTTATTCTGATAAATAAAAACACTTTCTTCCTGCAGTTTCTGGACTTTGTTCCAACTTAATCTGTTGTTTCTATTTAGTTTTCTTTTCAGTGAAAGTTTTTTTTCTTCACTTGAATGAAACAGATTTGTTTGGTCTCTTTGCAGCAGCGAGGGATCGACCTGAACCTGAGACAAAGACAGAAAGTCGACCACAACCAGAGAGTCGGGGACGGATCGTCCTCTATGTTGGACTGGGACTGACAGCAGCTGTACTGGTTTCATATTTATTCTCTATTCTCTGCATCCAAACAAGATTTTTACTCTGCAAAACTAAATGTAGAGAATCCAAAACACATCTAGACTGTTATTAAGTCTTTGAGTGTTTGTACAAAGAGAGCCTGATGTGGACCGACTGAAGTCCACATCAGGCTCCAGCACAAGGACAGCAACCTGAGACACAGCTGGATCTGTGTCTGGCTCATGTGGATATCTGTGGATAAACAGCATCATTAAAATATGAATAGAAATAGGGACAATTATGATTTAACAATGTGATATTCACTAACATTATTACAATGATAATACAATGTTATATAATAACCCCAAAGTTAAACAATGTAAACATTTAAGTGACTAAGTGATGACAAAATGATGCTAGTTATAACTAATATTTAGTTATTCTGTCATTTATAAAATAAATCCCTCTAAACATCCAGAATGTAAAGACACATGGGAATTTATTGTCACTAACCGAATGTGAAGCAGATGCAAAGTTTCAAATTTTGTTGCAAATATTCTCGATGCTTGAAAAAAATAAAACCCATCCATGTTGATGTGTTCTTGGTCAAGTACCTTGTGTGTGTGAATGTGAATTAGTTTAGTCCCATCAGGACTAAATAAAGAAGGAAAAATATTGTTTAAACTGCAACTGAAGACGGAGAGACGGGAGGACTCTGAAGCAGAAAGACACACTACATACAGCGGTTCCTGGTTTGAAAAGCACGATGCAGGATCTCAAACAACAAACACAATATCGTTTGCTAAGTTATTCCTCTAACGCACCAAACTGACATGAGGAGTTTAAATGGTGAGAAGACTTCATAAATATACACGACTGAACACGAACAAGTTGAGTTATGAATGTCTTCATGTTGGTGTCATTATATTACATTATATTACATTACATTACATTTAGCAGACGCTTTTATCCAAAGTGACTTACAACAAGTGCATTCAACCATTTTATATGAATATTATTGTACATATTTATTATGTGAGGATTCGTGTATGAGACAAGGTGTTTTCAGGTAATAACGTGGTAAAGAGACAATTCAACAGTTAAAAAGATGAGATTCATTTCAGACTAATCAGACTATAAAAACAGCTGTATTATTTAGTAAAGCACACATTTTCAACAATAACATGAGTTTGTGTGTTCATTGTGGTTTTTGTTATGCATGTTGGTACATAGATGTTCATAGTGCTCTTGATTGATGACAATAAGAAGCGTTAAGGGTGAGAGGAAATATGTGAGGAGTTTTAAATAGTTGCAGTTGATGATTTATCATATATGATCATGATCAAACGAGCAGTTTTGTAAAAACCTGTTTGAGGAGTTTTAAAGAGTTGAAGTTAAGTTAGAAGCTGTGAAACTAACTCGGGACGGAAGAGAGAGGAGACGTGAGCATGCTCGAGGAGGACCAGGTTGAGTCAACAAGTTCCTCTTTGACTCACGAAGGTATGTGTGTGTGTGTGTGTGTGTGTGTGTGTGTGTGTGTGTGTGTGTGTGTGTGTTTGTGTGTGTGGGAATTAAAAGCAATGAATCAAATCATGAACAACTGGGTGCGAGGATGTGAAGGAGGGGAATGGCACAGCTAAGGACAATAAAAAGAGAAGACTCGAGACATCAAGGCTTTGTGTCATCAGTTGTGTATAATAAGTAGAATGATGAATACCATAAGGAGTATTGTGAGGGCTGAAGACAGACTGGAGATGTTTACCTCCAACACCTTGATCAGCAAGTTTAAAACATTTTTTTATTTTGTTGACATATTTGAGTCAAATGTTTTTACAAAGGGAATATTGGATATATCTGTGTATCACTCCATAAATCAGAAAATACTGTCAACAGCATTACAAAAAAAGAATCATGTTTTTAGTAGTAAAATGTTGTGTGAATCAGGCTATGAATGATATATGAACTAAGTAAAATCCTTCAGAATATAGATAGGAATGAACATGTAAAGTTTGGTGGATGTAAGTATAATACTGAAGAGGAGATTTCTGGCTCAGGAAAAAGCAGTATTTATTTGTATTTCAAAAAGACGTATTGGAAAAATGTATTAATTTACTTATTAAACTTCAAGGCACACAAAATATGAAACATTTCTCAATACAAATAAGGTCACCTAAATATTTCCAGTCTGCATTTAGTAGCCATTAGAGAAACTGCAGCTCAAAATATACCTGTGATCCATTGACGGAAAAACACTGAGAAAACATTAAATAAACATAGTATAAAATACATATTTACAGATATATTATAAAAGGTATTTACAAGCATCACAGTCGGCTAAGTGCCCACTTTTAGTTTTTAAACTAGGTTAGCAGCTGCTGTAACATACAGCCAGAGGTGGAAAGTACTTTTTACTCAAGCCATGTACTTAAGTACAATTTTGAGGTACTTGTACTTAACTTGGGTATTTCCAAATAATGTTAATAATTACAATTATCTGATAACTTTAGCTTCTTTTCCGATTGAAGTTATTAATACAAAATATAATCAACAAACATTAATACTTAAATTCACAAGTTACCCAGCAGTATATATATAGTAAAACAAATTATAAATATAATTTAAAAAAAAGCCCCACATTCACCAGTAGCAACATAACACATTAATGCAACAATAATCATAATAATACAATACATAATTCTGAAATGGTACATTCTTCTTTTACTGTTACTCAAGTAAAATATTCACTGTGGTATCGCTGCATTTAGTGAAGTAAAATAATGTGAGTAATTGTAAGTAATCTATGTAAAATAAATATATCAAGACATCAGACCTCACTGATACTTTAACAGCATTTTCACGTTAGCAAAAACTCATCATACACCAATATATAAAACTCTTTGCACCAACAGTAATTGTCATTACAGTATAAATGATGCTTAAGCAGGCAGCAGAACCACGAAGGCAGAAAACCAGCAGAAATCTTTAATTTCTCTCCATCACTTGCAGCGCTCTGCAGCTCCAGCCCGTCTCCCTCCTCCTGGTTGGTTTGTCTTCAGACCAGCAGAGGGCAGCAGACACGTCACATTCACTGCACCACTTCTCCGTCCGGCTGCTGTTGTCTCCTCCAGTGCAGAAGGAGGTAAAGCACAGCTGCTGCTGTGAGTCCCAGTGCGACGTAGAGGGAGACTCTCCCCCGACCCTCTGCCGCTGGTGTCGGTATCGTAGGGGCTGGTTTCGTGGTCACAGGGTTGGGCTTGTTAACGGCTGGAAAGAACGGAAACAAAAAGTGGAGGAGGAGAAATCTGTCAAATCAAACGCTGCTTGAGATTATTATCATGATATTTGAATGAACACAATTTACTCAAAGGGGAAATGCATACGTGCTCTGTGTGAGTTGCGTACTTTAGCTGTTTTGATTCTAGAGCAGAGCAAAGACTCAGATGCAGAGGAAGACACTTGAGGCGAGGTCGAAGGCAAGGTCATTCAGGAGGCACACATAGAATATTGCTGGAGAACGATGAACACACGAGGTGTAGGACAAAGACAATCTGGCACCGGAACAGGGAAAGCAGGGGAGTATATCTGTTTTAGGAAATTACCGAGCCCTTTCTAAAAGTAAAAGTATACATTTATAACCCATTTTTAAAGGTTTACCTCTCCAGTACTGACAAACAGGGCGGAAACATAATCCACTTCAGAGGTAGATAAAGACTGCTTCTTTTTGTAAACAATCTGGCTTTTTATCAAAGTTAAATCTCTTATCAAGATTGTATTCTGTAGTTGGACAACACACCAACAAAGAGCCACTATATCCCTGCATGCTTCTAGAACACAAACATTTTAAGGACTTTACAGTCATTATTTTTTAAGATGAATTTGCTCTGAGCCCACATTTTTGCTTTTGTATCAACTGATGGGATGTGTCCGAGTGTTTTCACGCGTTGCTGACAACAAACGTGAGCCAGACTGTTGCATAGATGAACAGATAGATGAGATAAACCTTGTATTGCCTCACCAGAGACGTAGAGAGAGAACAGCTTCACCTTCTTGCCCGACTCAGTGGCCATCCTACAGAGGTACAGGCCCGAGTCATCGCTCCTGACTCTGGACAGATGAAGCCGGACGCGTCCTGTCCTGAGAGCGTCTTTGTCACACTGCACCCGTCCTGCAAACTGCTCGTGCAGAGACTCGTCCACACTGCTGTCCAGATGATAGAAAACCTTCAGCTTCAACACCGACAGACAGTGGATCTTCAGTGAGGCGGTGGAAACCTCAGCTTTGGACGAGAAGCTCCATTCCACTGTGATGTTGCTGCCCTCCTCTGCCCGATACCTCAGAGCCATGTCATGAGGCTCAGACCTCCCTGAGAGAGGAGAGAGGAGAGAGGAGACAGGAGAGACGAGAGAGGAGAGAGGAAGGAGGAAGGAGGAAAGAGGAGAGAGGAGAGAAGTAAACCGATGCCCTGAATGTTGCACTTTTTCAACAATGCACTTTTTTATTGCTGCAGCAGGACAGGGAATGAGTCATGCCATGCGGGTTTAGAAAACACGCCACACCTTTGAATCAGGGGAAAGTTACAAATGAGCCGATGATGACAATACGAGCACGCAACAGAATCCTACATCTGCTTTCAGCACAAATCCAATTCATCCAGATATAGACATGAGTAAGTGAATAAAATAAAATCATGTTTACTATCTCTGTTTATTGTGTTAGCATGCTAGCATGCCGATTAGCTCTAAACAACAACACACAGTTGAGTTTGATGAGAAAGTTAAAAGTTTTGCAGGTCTTTGGCCATGAAGAAATGTGAACCACAAGGTTGCGCAACAGGAAAAATCAGAGGATGAGCAAAAAGCATCAGGGTTCATCCTCAGGGGAGCATGAATGTATCTTCAAAATTGTCTGGTTAAAAATACTGCAGTCAGCCTGTATCAAACTCACAGTTTCTCAGTTTTAGTACATCGAAGTTTCAAAGGTTGCAAATGACGAGAAAGCACAACATCAGTGTCTTCAGTTTTGTGAGTCAGAAAAATAGCTGAGGCTGATTTGAACATTTCCCTTGTACATACAAATAAAGTGAAGGTGTCAACTAACCACACCCGCAGGAGGTGAGGCTGATGAGCACCAGGATCCTGCAGAACATCTTCTCCCTGTGACAGAAAACAAGAGTTTAAGCAACAAAGTGCATTCAACAACGTGCAGGACGCTACCGGCATTCACAATATAAAGTCTTTACAGTTTCAGCACCCACATGTTCTCAGTTGGAGAGCTCACCTTCTACCCTCCACACTCTCTCTCATGGTGCAGCTTCTCAGCCGCTATCCGGACTTTTGGCTTTCGTTCACTTGACCCCACCCTGCCAGCCTGCAGCTCTGATCTGTTCCTACATGCACTCTAACCCGTTTACAGTGAGTAGAGTACTTTTTTTTTTTTTTTTTCTTTTTTTTTTTTTTAAAGAATCCCTTACCAGCAGAGCCAGTTCTCCTCAACTCAAGTATGTCAATAAATTCCAAGATGAGCGTTCACTCAGCCTTTACGTTGTTCATAAATCTGCACAAAAGTAAAAAGTGTCTGTCCTCCTCACTTCCTTCGGCTCCTTCCAGCGATACACATTTGTTTGATCCATATCTGTGGCTCTGCACAGGGGTTTTTCTCAGCAGGCTAAGACGCTCCTCCCTAGACGCTGCCCGGAGGTCTGGTTTGTTCAGCATGACGCATGAAATCCATATTTGTGCAGGTACGACCTTTGCAGGGAATAACCGAACGGTAGTTTCCTGGCTGCAAAAAAACAATAGTAAGCTGCCGTACATAACTCTAATGTGGCCAAAGAATAATGAATCGAATGCACTCTGCCAACATTTATTCTTACGCACGTGTAAAGCAATCGTATTGACATGAATATGATGATATGCAACACACGCAATGTGCATATTTAATCATACAGGCAGGGTTTTAATACTTCAATCAAGATTTTGAATAATTTTGTTTCTGGGCAAACAAATATCCATTTGTTGTTTAAAATCAGCGATGCACTTTTGCACAGAAAAAAAGGAAATTAACTGCATAATGCGTAAAATATCCATCCATATATTCAAGTGCATATAAAAACCTAATTGAAATATGGCAACATATTCGTTATGTGCATGTACTGTATGTTCTTTCATTGTTTGTTTTTTTATCAATGTTTCACAATAGTGTAATACTTAAGTATTTATTCTCTGTCACCTGTGAACGAGATACCTGCTGCTGATATGATCAGAGGGATTTTCCAGCGTGCCTCTGCTCAGCGGGAGCATCATCAGATGTACACGAGAAAAAAAAAGAATGACTCAGCCATTGAAATGACGCACGAGGAGAAATTACTCACCAGGTCATGTCAGATAACAACAATAATAAAGACTGTAACAATACAGAAGTATTGTAGCCTACAGCACTTCTCTCAACTATCTGTTTATCCACCATGTTAATGGGAGACCCATTTCACTAATTTGTTGGGTGTATTCAAAATATGTTGATGGATCCAGATGGAGGTGTGTGTGTGTGTGTGTGTGTGTGTGTGTGTGTGTGTGTGTGTGTGTGTGTGTGTGTGTGTGTGTGTGTGTGTTGCAGCCGCCAGATCAAATCCAATTCAGTTTGTAGAACATGTTTGAAGCTCCTTGTTTAAAGGTTCTGTCTGTTCTAGTGCAGTACTCACCTGAAATGTAAGAATGAGGACTCCAGCCCCTGCATGGACAAACCAATTGTCAGAGATGTTAAAGGACTTCAATGCAGATCCCCGGCTTTTATAATGGAAGTATCACAATATGTCAAAGCCCACGCCCCTGGATACGGTTGCTTCACAGCATAACACTGACAACGTAAACAGTCAAGTAAATAAACACAAACGTTGTCACGTTGAGAGTTGTCACTTCCATTTAATTTAATCATAAACTGGTTTCCCTCATGTCACTTGCAGTAAACCACTTTGATCTAACCAGAAGTAAGTCTCTTCTTCTCAGTTTATATTGTGTGTAGGCCTATAGGGGTGTCAGAGAATACTACGCACAGAGCATTGGTTTCAATTGAAATGCAACGAGGTCCAGTGAGAGGATTTCCTCATAAATCACAATAATGTCTAACGTGAGTTAGTCCCATAGATATTGAAGTAGCCTTGCGGTGGTACGGTTGTACGAACTGATTATCAAATCAAATAAAGAGTTCGATTGAAGATATCGCAACAATATTTATCGTTGGTTTAATTTAATGGAGGACGTATGAGGATACATACTCTCATCAGAATGAAGCTTCTTCTCATTTCAAGTAATAGGATGGAGTTAAAATTCAAAATGCATAACGGAAAGCTTGGGATGTGCATCTCAAAATAAAGTACGTCATTTTAGAAGGAATTTAACTGACTTGTCCTGCAGCTTTCAGGGTGATGGGATGTCGATCAAAGCATGGTATTGTATTTTCTCATCTTTTAAAAGAGATTTGTGTGCTGGGCTTCTGTAACATTGTTGTTGGGCAGTGAGTATATGTGTGTGTTCTGATCATATATCAAATATATAATATATTCTATGCCTTCACGTGGGATCGAGTGGGTAAGTTTGCTCAAAAGATTTGTGCTTCGTCTCCTGGTGGCGATTCACCTTGCTGATGGGATAATTGGCACGAGACATGAGGCATGAGACTCACTGGTTGAACTGCCGTGGGGAACATGCACATTTAAGAGTCTGTCCATTATCTGGTAAAGGCTCTGGTTAAACTGGACAAATTCTCTTCGGAGACCGCACGTGGAGAACTTCTCTGACCCGCGTAATTCTCCTGTTGGGTCTCTTTCCCCGTCTCTCGTCCGTATGTAAATCTAACTGGAGTTGCGGCGGTAATCAGGAATACGCTGCTTCGATTGGCTGAGTAGCATCACGTGAGATGACACACAACGCAAGTAACAGTTGGGGTGGTTCTCGGACCGCTGTACGAGTGCCAAGAGCCAAAATCGTGTAATTCTCAATTCTCTATCAGTGGTCGGTCCAGATACAATGGCGTCTGGGTCAGGACCGGGGTCATCATCGTGGTCATCATCCCTTATGGCAGTGATTCTCAACTGGTGGGTCGCGGACCCGTTTTCACGGGCCTTTGCCTGGGCAAAAAAAAAAATTGGATTGAAATTCTCTTTTTTTTTTTTTTTTTTTTTTAATCCTGTGGTTTTATTTTGAAGGGGATTTTTTTATGCAGCGGAGTGTCGTCCATTCACACTTTTTTTTAGGCAATCTCTGCGGCGGTAGGTAAGGTATTGATTTATTTTATTAATTTAAAATAATCTTTTTGGGGGATTGATCTCCCATGAAATGTTGCACAGACATTCATGGTTTCCAAAAGATGAATCCTACTGAATTTGGTGACCTCTTGACCTTTTCTCTAGCGCCACCATGAGGTTGACACTTCTTGCTTTTTGTGAAATAGCTCAACAGCTATTTGATTGATTGCCATGCAATTTTGCTGAGACAGTCAAGGTTCCCAGAGGATGAATCACACTGACTTTGGTGATCTCCTGACTTTTCCTCTAGTGCCACCATGAGGTTGAAATGTATGGCATTTAATAAAATGACTCAACAACTAATGAATGGATCGCTATGAAATTTGGTGCACACATTCATGTTCCCTTCAGGATGAAGTGTTGTCACTCTGGTGTTACCCAGACTTTTCCTCTAGCGCCACCATGAGGTTGACATTTATGGCTTTTAGTGAAATATATTAATATCTACGTGATTGGTTGTAAATACGTTTTTTTTTTTACAAATATTCATGCTCCCTTGGGTATGAATCGTACCTGGTTTAGTGATCCTGTGACTTTTCCTGGAACACCACCATCAGGTTGTTGTTTGTCATTTTGAGTGACATATCTCAACCACTATTGGATGGATTGCCATGAAATTTGCTTAAATGTGTATAACTGTAATAACTGTGGTGATCCTTTGATATTTTGTCTAGCGTCCACACAAATACATGCTAACAAAAGGATAAACTTGGTTAACATTACACTTGCAAAACACCAGCATGTTCACATTGTCATTGTGAGAACGTTAGCATGCTGATGTCCGCATTTAAGTACCACGTCGATGAGCCAACATGGCTTGTTTATTGGTCGGTTTTCTATATTTGTTGCACCCACTTCAGAATTCAAAAATACAAAACCAGTTGCATAAGCACACCCGACCAAACAACCCCCAACAAAAAGAAAAAGATGACAGTTGGTTGAACAAGTGCAGTGTCATCATGCACATTGCTTTTTCTCACCAGTCAGTTTCACCGTAACACGAGCATCTTGTCCCGCCTCTGAACAGTGTGTTACTTCATTTTTAACTTACCATTATATTATTATTATTTAACAACCCCAGCCTTTCTTGTATATACTCTGGCATGCAGTGGTATTTAATATTTTGCCTCGGCTATACTGTTATTGCCTTTTTGTTGTGAAGAGGGAGATCCTGCATCAGAATGGATGAACGGATAGTTGCCTGATCTCAGACTTGACTTATAACTTGAAAGCACAAACATTTAAATTTGATCTTTTGGAACTGATTGGACTTAAAGGTCACATCTACAGAAAAAAAACACAAACACTACCAACAGAGCGTTGAAAGGGAAGTTTAAAAATCGCATTTCATTGGTTCTGCATTCAGATACCTGAAATGTTTGCAAAACACTTACTTGTACTTGTCTCAAATTCCGTGACTCATAAACAGATCTGAAGGCCGCCGCAGACATTCACATTCCGACTAGAGGTGCAGCACGTTGGAGTCGTGCTGTTTCCTGCTTTGTTTCATGCGACAATCAATAAAAGCACAATAAAAGCCCAAAGACTGATGTGTAGTGTTTATTAATTTATCACCGTTACTACAGAATCAATAATTCAGCAGCAACATTACACACTGCACACGGAGCTGCAGGCTTGATTACGTAAGACTATTATCACTGGTGGTTTTGCTGATTTGTTCATCAACAGAACATCTGATTCGTCCCACAGTCCGCCATCTTGTTCACGATCTCAGATGGAAGCATGATGTTCAGAGAACTAATTGATGTGTGATTTGATGCTGGTGGATTTACCTGTGCGGACTGTCATGTTCTAGAAAGTGGTATCAAACCTTTGACCTAAGTTCTTATTTCTACAACACTTCTTCGAGGCAAATATGCTGTGGAGGGAGGAATTAGTTTGCTAAATAAAATCTCAAAGAAGCTCAGTGAAGCTGGATTGAAGCTGAAGCTACATAAAATATGTTGACGTAGAACCAAGCTGTGGATAAATGCATTGTCACATTCTTTCCATTTATTTCTATGAACAAAAACTGGACTTGGCGAAAACTCCCTCCACAGCGGACACATTTAAAAATGTCAGACAGACGTTTTCAGATACTCTGACGAATGATTGTCAATCTTCAACATATTTCATTGGAGCAGCAACAATAAAAACTAAACTTCCTCTTGCTGCTATCTACCCGATCCTCACACAACACAGCCGTCCTCACGGACATATCTTTCTGTTTTTGTTGTCAAATGACTGCAGGAGTCAGACAGTGATTTCAGTTTGAAATGGACATTTCGGGATGTAAAGGAACGAGAGGAGCAGTGAGGAGTTAGCTCTAGCATTTCTCCTTCTCCGTGGACATCCTCCCATCATGCCATGCTTCTCTGGTGCTCCTCAGGGCCTTGGTTCTTTTGGGGTCCACCACCACGTAGTCCACGCGCGTACGCTCGCCCGCTCCGGCCTTCTCGCTGCCGCCTCCGCCTTCTGCCGTGCAGCGTTTCTGGTTATGGTACAGATGTGAGAAGAAAACTTCAGAGGAAGAAACCAAACTTAATAATAAATGATACAAAATCTAAATGTATCACACATATTGATATTTAATACATTAACAAATGTAAAAAAAAGTGTTGACATGATATGATGGCTAAACTCCCACCAGACATGAATTGTTATTTTTTATCTGTATCAATTATTGGAAAATGATAACAGAAACATACGTACATGCCAACAGGGCTGCACAATATATATAACACAGTATTTACAGAGAGAAGGAGAGAGTGGTGTCACCTGTCTTGTTGGTGTCGATCGCCAGGTGTGGAGGTCCAGGTCCAGGTACTCCACCTGTTTGTCGCCTCTGGCTCGCCGTAGCATCGGGCTGCTGACTCCGCCCTCTGAGGCCCGGTGCAGCATGAGCCTCAGAGACTGTGGACACACACACACACACACACACAAACTGTTAAAGGAAACAGTAGAGAAAGAGAGAAAAGGGAAACAGCAAAGGGAAAGGTGGAACAAAGTGAATGGATGGGGAGAAAATAAGTCATGAAGTCAAACTGAAGAAGATCACAAAGGGACAGAAGAAATTATTTAAGGATGGATGGAGGGAAAGATGAAGTTGGGAAGAAGGATGTAAAGGAAGGAAGGAAGGAGAGCAGAGACAGCAATGACGTAAGGAAAATAGGAGGAGAAGAAAAAAGAAAGGAAGTACAGTGGAAATGAAGGAGTTGTTTTTTACCGGCTCCCCGGTGCTGAAACTGAGGCTGGAGGTGGTCGTCATGGCGACGTAGCTGTCATCGGTGTCATCAGAGTCGGAGGAAGGGGACGAGCTGTGAGCAGAGGTCGGCCTGACCGACCGACAACTGGACGGGCTAACGCACAATGAAAAACATGAATACATTTTAGAGCTGCAACAATTTGCTGATTTGTATTATTGATGAATCATTTCCTTTTTTTTTCGGAAAAAAACAAATTTCAATGATTAGTCAATTAAAGGACTCAACAGAAAATTGAAAACTATTTTGATAACCAATTGTTTGTCATTTTTAGGTAAAGAATCCAAACATAATGGTTTTCCTTGTCTTGGCATTATAGTAATCCAATATGGTCATATTTTTGGGTTTTGGACAAAAGAAGACATTTAAAGACAAATAAAACAACAGGAAATTGTAATAGGTATTTTTTAAACTGTGTTTTAATGTAATAAAGCTAAAACAATTAATCAATTAATCAAGATAATAACTGGCAGTTTGGTCCATGATCTGCAGCACTAAATTAATACAATAGTAAGAATGAGAAAAAGATATTACCGAATTCCTATGGTCATTACGACATAAAATAATGTATTAATTCATTGTTTGATCATTTTGTATAATTAATCATTAAATAATAACACCAGCATTAGATCATGTGCTCACCTGTCAGTCTTCACTCAGGGTAGCGGCTACTGTTCTGCTTTTATCTGCATTGCATCTACTTTTATGACCACACCTCCAACTACTCTATAACTTGGTTTATCACCACAGGGGGGCAGCAGAGTGCAACACAGCTCAATATAACTGCTCAGATATTCACAAGTCATACTTCTCTCTCTGGTTCTGTAGGAGACGTTAAATATTGACGTGTTTTTTTGTTTCTGTTGACGCTGCAATAAAACATCACACACACACACACACACAAACATGCACACACTTACTCCCGCGTGAAGGTTCGAGTGACAGGCGAGCGTACAGGAGGCGGGACTTCCTGCCAGTCCTCCTGCACTGGAGTGATGTTCAGAGGAGCTGGTTTCACTGGGAGGAAGAGAGAGAGAGAGATAATTTTCCCTTCTGACTACTTTAAGAACCACAATTAACTGCAGAAATTAGGATGTTTTATGCACACAAAAAAAACAGGAGTAAAAAAAATGTGTGTTTATCATCTCAACCACAACTGAGTACAGATTTTAAAGCCTGCAAGCACATTTTTACTTTCTAAACACATGTGCTGCATTCTGAGATAAGAGAATATTGCATATTCCGGCCAACAGAAAGAGTAAAATGAAAAATAAAAATGCTAATGGGGCTTTTTATGTATGAAAACAAAAAGCTTTTTACAACGACGCAGCAGTGTTGCAGAAAGACCTCCCAAAAATGTCAACCTTTACTAATATTTAATGAGTTTCTATAAGTTACAGCCGCGGCTCTGTCACGCAGCCTCGTTGAACAAAGCGGGAGCAGGTAAATAATTAAAACTAAAAGAGGCTGAAGGGTAACAAGAGAGACGAGAAGTGACAAACAGAGAGAGAACAGAGAAAGAACCGCTGGGAGAGAAAGAAACTATTTCAGGAACAGAAATCTCAGACTCGAAGTTCGTACCTCTGGTTTTGTGTGTCGACTCTGCAGCCGGCTGGACGTCTGTTCTCTCTGCAGGCTGACCGACACCCACTCCTGCAGGGATTCAGAACATCAGACGGCTCAACTACAACAACTAAATCAATGGGGAGGCTTCTGTTTATGTGCAGAATTTATATTTCAATATCTATGGAAACTAGAACAACAACAATCACGACGAAAAGTGAACATTTTTTGTTTGGGTTTGGCAGATTGTAGCATATAACTGTTGAAAAATTGTATAAATTTGACTTCAATGCCATTTAATTAAACATACATATGATGTACGTTTGATCAAATCAAGCTCTTTTAACCACAGAAGTCTTGTTTAAGAACAGATCGTGATCTGTTTTAGTTAAATTAGCCGAAAGATGTTTGAGTGGAATTTTCTTTCTTTCCTTAATACTTAAATATTTTGAAAATGTATTTTATAATAAGGTTCTATTATGTCTCAGTCCTGACGACTATACAAAGTGGTTAAACATAATACCCTTGATAAGCTCCTACTCACCTCTGCGTTGTGGTTTCAGGTTGCGGTGGATCGGAGGAGGCATCGCCTCCACTTCCACTCCACCGGAAGAGTTCACAGTGTTCCTCCGGAGCGGCGGGGTGAGGGGGGCCACGGGGGTCAGGGGGGAGTTACGAAAACCCATGTGGGCGGGCGGGGGGACTTGTCTCCCGAGGGAGGCCAGGTCGCCGGTGGCAGGGTTGGGATGAATGGGAAGGGAAGGGGTGAGGGGGGTCATGGGGACGTAGTTGGCCTCCTGGATCTGGACGGAGGGGTCAGAAGGAGGATGTGGAGGCACCCTGGAACAAGAGAAGAAGAAATCAGAAATCGGGGCGGTGTTCTTCACATCAAGTCCCAGGGACGTCCTGCGATAAATAACGATTTCCATGAATCTGAGAGGGCTCCACGGGGTGTCCCTCGGATCTCACGGAGAGTGTCCAGTTTGGGGACCTCAGAATTGCGTCTCTGCTCTTTGCAGATGATGCGATTCTGTTGCCATGAGACCGTGAACTTCAGCCCTCACTGGGGCGGTTTGCAGAGGTCCTGATGAGAGTCAGTACATCCAAGTCTGAGGTTCTCTGCTGGAAAACGGTGGAATGCATCCTCCTGGTTGGAATTGAGTCACGTCCCCAAGCGAGGGAGTTCAAGTATCCCAGTGTCTTGTTCATGAGTGACGGCTTCTTCCAGTTGCCGTCCTGGTATCCAAGAAGAGGTGAGACAATGTCCTCTTGGATCAAATTTGTCCAAAGGAAGTCCATTTAGGTCCACAAACAGGCGTAAAGACAGACTCGCCTGGCTGCGTCATTTACGGCGAGAAAATCATCTCCCACACACACTATTCATATTTGTGAATAAATAGATCTCAAAAGAAACATATTATTAGGATTACGTGTTAGAAAAAGACAACACAAAAATGACATCAATCAACGCTTTTTGTTCAAACTGCAGGATTCTTTTAAATCCTTTAAAAACAAATCATTACGTGAACATAATTTTATCATATCGCGTATCTTCTGACTAACCTTGGTGCAACAGGAGGCTCAGTGGTGGCAGCGCTCATGGGAACATAGTTTTCCTCCACATCACCATCTTCAGAGCAAACACTACCCAGAGGTACCATGCCTTTATTAAACTGAGAGAGAGAAAGAGAGAATAACAATTTGAAATGATACAGATTTAAAATTATTTTAAAAAAAAGTCATTAAATATGTTCATTTATTGCATTTTATTCTTGAGGTTTTAAAAGATTTAACTTACAAAGTAACTGTTGAAGCTCTCGCTGAACTCAAACATGCTCGCTCTGTCGGACAGAGACCGAGGGATGTGAAAAGAGTCAGAACCTGAAACACGGAGGATAAAAACGTTTACATAAACCACCTGAAGCACAATCGTTCAAAACCATCAACATTTTGGGATTAATTCTTATAAAATTACATTACATTGCTGAGAGTTAAATGAGAAGTTTGATACCAATCTCCGCTATCTGTGCATTCAGTACAGAGCTGGAGCCAGGAGGTTAGCTTAGCTTAGCATAAAGACTGGAAACAGGGGGATACAGCTGGTCTGGCTCTGTCCACAGTTCAAAAACTGCCCACTAGCACCTCTAAAGCTCACTGATTAGCATGTTGTGTCTTTAATCTGGACAAAAAAACTAAATGTAAAAGGTGAGGCTGGCTGTTTCCCGCTGCTTCCACTCTTTATGCTAAGCTACACTAACTAGCTCAACATATAGCTCTCTCTTCTCATCCAACTATCGACAAGAAAGCAAATATGTTTATTTCCCGAAGTGACAAACTATTCTTTTAAACGCTCCATATATACATGTGTGCTGTGCATGAACCCCTATTACGTTGTAAAACTCCCATGCAACTTATTGGCGGAAGAGTGTGAAAACTTGTGTTGACAGAGTGCAAACAGAGCTTGATCAGATCTGAACGTAGATGGACATTTGTGCACAAAGCGTCGAGTCCGAGCATGTTTTAGTACAGAGACTGTTGTCTTGAATTTGCTCTGAAGCACATTAAAAGAACTTTGGAGAATTATGGAACATTTTGGAACATTTGCTGACAAAAAACTCTTTGTGCTGTTTAGGGGCAAAGGTCTCGTCTTACTAATTAAACTAATTCCAATCAAATCATGGTGCAAACCGGAACAAATAGCTTTAGCTGTGAGGATGTAATCCATCAAGCCTGCCAGCTCTGCACAATAAAGCTACTTGATCTCCTCTTTAAAACTCTCTGTTGAAGCTCTCTACAGGGATTTCACAGCCACCATTACTACATATTGAATATTTATTTCCACAATACTACTGATTTACACGACAGATACCAAAAGGCTTTTGTCTGTGAGCTGAATAACCAGATATTTTTGTCATGAGTAAGTGGACACCCAAACAGTCAAAACAAGAGTGAATATGGGAATTGAAATTCAAACATGAGTCCAAACGAATGCTAATGTAGTGAGCCAAAATGGGAGTCATCACAAATTTAAATGCAATGATAAAATGTATGTGTATTTGTCAGATTTGTTGTCTTCTGCTCCCTAGTGGCCCATCAAATGCTGATTTGGAGGCCGGCTTACTTAAAACGAAGCAATTTGAGGACTCTTGAATTACTGAAAGGGGCTACTGGGCACAGGCCCAAAGATACAAAAACAACCACAAAGAGACACAAAACAACTACAAAGAGACACAAAAACAACCACAAAGAGACACAACGAGAACATAAAGAGACGACAAAGAGACGACCCTCTGACGCTCACAAATGAACACATTATATCTTCTTTCTTTAATCTGAACAAAAAAGTGTAAAAATTACACCTAACAATAAAGCGAACAAGCATATTTCTCAAAACCAATTCTTTGAAAACGAGACCTTTGATGAAAGACGGACTTCTCTCTTCTTACCTGTCGGTGTGCGACCTGACGCGGTGATGGTGTTGCTCCTCGGCAGACCTCCTCCCTCCACACCTCCACCCCTCCTCTCTTGCTCTGAAGAGGAACGGGGGAGCGTGGCATGCCTCGTGCCCACCGCCGAGCCCTCTCCCTGGGCCGCGGTGGTCTGGGGCTTGGGCGGGCGTGGAGGGGGCGTCGCGGTCGAGGCGTGGAGCTCCGCCTGGGTCAGGGAGTCCACGCTGGGGGTGGAGGACGGGCGGGGGAGGGTTCGTGGTTGCGTGGTGGACGCCGGACGGGGGATCTGGTAACCACTGTTGGTGTATGAGTGGGTATTTGGATGCAGGGCGGGGTGTCGGTCATTACTGAGCGTTATCGCCACGGGCCGCAGGTGGAAGTCCAGGGAGTGCTTCCTGGGATGAGGAGACGGGTGAC
>JACSYO010001873.1:0-195000 GCA_016806645.1 Ophiodon elongatus | reverse complement strand
AGAAAAAAGCGTCCTTTTTTAAATAAGCAAATCACTTGTATTACAATCACTGAATAAATGTCTTAGCTATAAATATTTATATGAATCAGCTGCGGTGTTTGCTGCTTGTAAAACCTCACTTTACACTGAACATTTCCTCATGATAAACTCTTTTCCTAAAACATTTTCTCGAATCTCTTCTCCACCTATTTGCTTCCTCCTTTGACCCCTGACCTCGGACAGGAAGAGGGCACAATGGATCTAAAATAACACTTCCTCCATCCTGCCTCCAAACCAAATTTAACACCAGACCTGAATAACATTTGTCCCGCCGTTCAGTTCCTCGTTCACTGATCTATTCCTCCTCTTCCTCCCATCACTATTAACACATTCGTCTTCTCAGAAGTGCAGACATGTGACTTTGCAACACTTGTAATTTCACAGAAACCAATGTGAACACTGAAGGAACTGAAATCAAATGTGGGTGGAAGGAGCTTTCACTTCAGGATATCGGTCTGGGAACTGTGGGGGACGTTTGGTTAAAAATGATAATTAGATTTGTCTCATAACTTTTCAGGTACTTGTACTAAACACTGACTAAAAGGAACAGAATTTGTGATAACCTATAACTCCCCCTTGGTTTAAAGGGCGGGTCCATTATTCTTTTCTTTTTTTTCCCAGGTTTTTACATCATTCTCTAGTTTCTCAACGGTATTCCTTATGCATTCAAATCTAGAAATCTTTTACTTTTGTACTGCTGTGTGGGTTGGTGTGTTAGTTTGGATCCAAAAGTCACACAACAACACAAACAAACTAGACAATTGGACCGACGGTAGTCCAGCAACTACCGTGTTGTGTGAGGTCAAATTACAGCTAACGCCGACTCTGCTCTTGCTTCACGTTATTCATAACCTCATTGATTAGCTTACTTTGGTAAACTACGTTTCTGCTGCGTTTCCATTTGCAAAAACAGGAAGAGAACGTAGATGGACCCGCCCTTTAATTGATCCCTAATGACTGTCCATCAAGCTTTTCCACAAATACACGACGTCATAAAAGTGACTGACACCGGACAACCTGTGTTACCTTCACAGACACAGCTTTCCTAAACTGTGTTTGACCTTGTGTGTGTGTGCGTGTGTGTGTGTGTGTGTGTGTGCGTGTGTGTGTGTGTTTGTTATTGTACTGAAGGTTGCATGAATTCATCATCCTCCTTGGTTTTTTTCCAGTACACGTGTGTGTGTGTGTGTGTGTGTGTGCGTGTGTGTGTGTGTGTGTGTGTGTGTGTGTGTGTGTGTGTGGTGTGTTTCCAAATCTTCTAAATCTTCAGGGAGGCCCCCTCTCTTCCAACCAGGCCCAGCTGAGAGCGATTAGCTTATTACATAACACACACACACACACACACACACACACACAGCTTTCAGAACAGGGAGTGTATGCATGTTGAGGTACACTCCACGAACTCTGGGCCAATGCTTAACGTGTAGACATGAACAGACACTCGGCCTGCTGCAGCCATTACAGGCTTCTCCGTGTGTGTGTGTGTGTGTGCATGTGTGTGTGTGTGTGTGTGTGTGTGTGTGTGTGTGTGTGTGTTGACAGTGGACACACAGCTGGCCTGGCAGTGTGTGTGTGTGTACACACTGGGCTGTGTATACCATCATGGCACAGCGTCTGAATTATGAGCTCTTCGTTTCTTCTTCCTGTTTTCTTCTTCTCCTTCCACTTTCGCCTCCACCGCCTCTTCTTCTTCTTTGCTCCCACTTCATTTGTAGCTCAAGAAAAATCGTCCGCGCAGTATGTTTGCACTGACGTCAGCTGTTGTGGGTAGTGGACTCCACGTGATTACAGCCAATTTGAGAGTTTATTTGTTTCAGCGTCTGTTATCGTTTTATCCACATAAAGGCTGCTGTTTCAGATCAGCAAACACCACAGCTGCTCCTTGAGACAGTTAGTAGCAAAGGCACGTATTCTCTAAACAATCACTTATTAAACCTTCACTTTCCACACACACACACACACACACACACACACACAGAGAGAGAAAGTGACAAGAACAGGAAGAGAGAGTAAATGAATGAAAGAGAAAGGTACAGAGAGCTATTCCAGAAACAACAGAGCAAAGAGAGAAAGATGAAGGGAAAATATGTAGAGGAGAGATGAGATTAGCTCAACTCACTGGTGAGGCATGCTAGATATGCAGTGTGTGTGTGTGTGTGTGTGTGTGTGTGTGTGTGTGTGTGTGTGTGTGTGTGCGTGTGTGTGTGTGTGTGTGTGAATAACTGCCTAAGCTGCTTCTTTACTGAGCGAGCTGTGCTGCCATTGAACAAACAGCCTTTGAATTGTTCCTGAATTTTTTGTATATACAGTATATATATATATATATCTATATATATATATATATATATATATATATATATATATATATATATATATTTCTCTTTTTACACTATTTCCTTTCAAAATGAGATACTCTATCCATCTGTCCATCTATCTATTTATCTGAATATGAATCAGTGCATTTGTGTCAGTTGTAACTTGAAAAACAATCTGCAGATGAAGGTTATTCTTTCGCTCCCGAAATAAGAAACGTATAGAAAAAACCTTAAAAGTTTGGTTTCCATTCAGAGCCCATATATAGCCAGGCTGTCAGTTTTGGGATTTGAAATATGCAAAGCATCTTAATGTTTTTGTAGTTCAGCCAGTTAGAAACAGTTGTTAAGCGGTAGCTAAAAACAAAACAACAGCCGTGTGGACAAAAAGCAGGCTGACACTTCTGGAATCAAGCAACTCCCAAATAAATGAATCTTTCTTTAACTCTACATCTCATTCAGGTTTATCTATTTAGAAATAAAGGCGACTGGTTTCTGTGAATGTATCGTCAAAATCTCTACGCTGAAGCTGATTTTCTGCTGTGAATTTGTAAAAAGAAGTGTTCCCAAGTACCTATGAATATATCCATAATAGGGCTGCAACGATAAATCGATTAGTTGTCAACTATTAAATTAATCGGCAGCTATTTTTGAAAGTCGATTTATGAGTTTTAGTGATTTTTTTAAAGAGAAAAAAGTCAAATATTTCTATTTCCAGCTTCTTAAATGTGAATATTTTCTGTTTTCTTTACTCCTCTGTGACTGTAACGTGAACATCTTTGAGTTGTGGACAAAACAAAGACATTTGATGACGTCATTCGGACATTTTGTGGAGCAAAACAACTAATTGAGAAAGTAATCGTTATAATCGCAGCCTATTTATCTGTTTTCACCACAAATAAGCTGAGTATTTTCTATTTTTTTTACTTTTTGTGCTTTAATATGAATGGAAAAAAAGACTATTGAACTGAATGAAAACAGAGGGGAAACCAAAGCAAGAGATTCCTTTCTGTGCAGCAGACAGCTGCGTTCTGCTGAATCAGTTTTTGACATTAACTTTAGGAAATGGCTCAGTCTGTAAACAGTGATGAAACCGAGAGCTAATCTTCAGGTTTAATAAATATACTCAGGGTGTGTGTGCTCTGTAGTAACATGTCAGCATCTTAAAAAACAGCCAGAATCGAAGCTAAAAGACACGTATTAGTCTTTTTTAAACTTTTTTTCTTTCACTTGATGGAAGTTAAAAGTAAAACGTGAACTATATACTCACATAACGGCGTAGCTTCTTCTCCGGAGGTGACTTTCTCAGCCAGCCTTCACACACCACCTCCCCGGCTCCGCTCATCCCGGAGCCGACGACTGTCAATCGATGGACCCTGGGCTCCCGATCAGCTGACAGACTCCCTATAAATCAATCAGGATCCCCAAGCAAGTCAATCAGCCTCCACCAATCAGGGGTCAGTTCAGCAAGACCTGAAATCAGTTGGTCTCCGAGGCTTCAAGTCCTCCAACTGAACCTTTAAATCAGCAAGATCAGGCGTCACGAATCAGTGAAAGAGGGTTCAAATCAGCTGATTCTGCTGTGATCAATACACTTGGTGGACTCAGTTTCCAAAAAGGAGCCGCTCCTCGGTCCACGGCTGAGTCACACCTCCTTCTGACAGGGTTTCTACTTCCCAGCAGAGTCCCTCTTCCCTCTTCCCTCCCTCCTCTCTCCCTCCTCTCTCCCTCTCTGATGGTAAGACAACCGCACACAATGCCTCGGCTCAGACATTCCTTCTCTCCTCTCCTCCCCCTTTCCTCCTCTCCTCCTCCTTTCTCACTCCTCCCCTTCGGCTGTTGCTCAGGACAACAGGAAACTCCCCCCTGTGGCTATTATGGTGGAAGAAGTACTCTGATATTTGCACTACACAGTGTAGAAATACTTACATGTTATAAGGAAGTACAGCATTCAGAATTGTACTTGAGCAAAAGCATCAGAATGTAAAGTACCAAAAGTAAAAGTACTCATTATGCAGAATGTTTATATTAATGAATATTAATTATTGATGCACAATCACTTTAATGCTGCATCTGGTAAAGGTGGAGATGATTTTTAACTATTTATTTATTTATTTGTTTGTTTTTTAATATTTGTTTTAAAACACAATATTGAATTGAGTACACATATAATAACACAACGATGTGATGACGTGAAAATTAGCCCCATAAAAAAAGGTAAAATAAAAAAAAAAACTTGGACAAAAGGGAAAATGAAAGTAAAAAAAAAATAATGAGGTTGACAGCACGGGTACGTTTATAAACTGAAATATAGAGACAGGTAGAGTCTATTTAATATTTTATATGGTCCCAATCTTCACCAGAACAAATATTTTCCCATTTTATGTGTTATGCTACGTGGCTGATTTTTCACTACATATTACCTACAGCCGTATAGTTTTAGATTATTATTATTGTTATTGATAACCTATCAATAACAATACATTATAATTAATTTGTTGATTATATCGTGTAATCTCAATCTGCAGACTAACTTGGCAAATAAGTGAAGTAAAATGTACATTTGCCTCATAGGATTAGAAGTAAAAAGTAGCAGAAAATAGGAATATTTAAGTACCACAAAATTATACCAAAGGACAGTAATTGTAATAAATGTACTTAGTTACTTCCCACCTGTGTGTACAAGAGAGAGAGAGAGAGAGAGAGAGAGAGAGAGAGAGAGAGAGAGAGTTGTCGTGCTTAAAAAGACACAATGTTGTTCAAAAAATGTTGAAAATGTGGCTTGTAAATGCTGTATCCTACATTAGAGAAAAGACAGCGTTCTTCCTCCAGAGAGTATTCCCTATGAGGAGTAAACAAAACTTCCCTCAACGTGATACTAATATCACACACAGGCGTGATATGAAAAGTGACTGATTGATATTTTATAGATATTAAATGATATGGATTTTTGATTGAATGATTCTTTAGATATACATTTAAAGATGAGGGCTGGCATCTAGTGGCGTATTTGAAGTACTACACCTCAAATAGCAGATTTGTTATCAGGTTGCTCTGCTTCAATGATTTCAAAAATAAATGACCTAGAATTAATGAAATGTTCCTGCTACGTGAAAAGAAATTTAAGGGCTCTCTCTCTCTCTCTCTCTCTCTCTCGCTCTGTCTCTCGCTCTCTCTCGCTCTCTCTCGCTCTCTCTCGCTCTGTCTCTGTCTCTGTCTCTCTCTCTCTCTCTCTCTCTCTCTGTGTCTCTCTCTCTCTCTCTCTGTCTGTCTCTCTCTCTGTCTCTCTGTCTATCTCTGTCTCTCTCTCTCTCTCTGTCTCTCTCACTCTCTGTCTCTCTCTCTCTCTTTCTCTCTCTCTCTCTCTCTCTCTCTCTCTGTCTCTCTCTCTCTCTCTCTCTCTCTCTCTCTCTCTCTCTCAGGTTGTTCACTGAGACAGGCACCTGTTGGTCTTGAAGTGTCAGCAGTAAAACAGCATATGCATGATCATATATGATGCACACACACATAAGGAACAAAGTCATAAGGGGCCTTGAAACTGTCACGAGATGATCTGCACCTGCAAGCCGAAGCACCTGTAACGTTACAACATACCGACCAACAGAGATCAGAAGAGGGATGGGGTGTGATGCATTTTATTCTCTGCAAAAAAAATGCATGCAAAACAAGGATAATTTATGCAAGGGGCTCCATATGCAAGGTTTCCCTCCTCTGCTTTGAATGAAGAAGGATAGTTTGCAAATAGAACTTATTGTTTTGTATTGTTTGTTGGTTAAATGTTAGTTTGTGTTGAAAGTTGAAACAGTGACAAAATGTATTTTTTACAAATAAGTTTTGGCTTTTAAATTTATCTTACAGTATATTTCCGTTACGAGCACAGAGATTCGTACATTTAAGAGTGACAAAAATGTATTTTTTTACAAATAATAAATGCAAAAATTACAGGGCTGGCTGTTATATTTATATTATAGCGTATTTTCATTATCAGCACAATGATTAGTACATTTAACAAATAATGCTTGCAAAAATTGCAGTGTTAAAAAAAAAAGAATTCTGTTGTATATATTACGATGTATTTCTGTAATTAGTCCAATAGTACAAAAATGCAAAAATTACAGGGCTGGCTGTTATATTTTTAATATGTTATATTTCGGTTGTCAGCACAATAGTCCGTACATTTAACAGTGACAAAATTATTTTTTTAATCTACTGACTTTTAAAAATAAAAGCAGAGGGAGCCTTTGTAAGATCGAGGCAGAAATATGTCTAGAGGAAGGTGAGCGGGTATTTTTTTCTTTAATCTAGAAGTCACAAGCCAAGAACAATGAATATTGGGGCTGAATATCTCTAATAAATATTATTATACTTTATACGAAGTACTTGTTATCCAATAATATTGTTATTTTCCTTCTTTCCTCTTATCTCGTGACCCATTTGAAGGGCATGTACACTTTTTCTACAAACTATTTATGCTGGAAATAATGTTGGAATAAAAATAATAATCAAAATGTTCATGACGGGTCCTTTTCTCTGTGATAATCATACATTTTCAGAAGACATCACTTTGGACATAGTATTTATTTCAGTCTTAAAAGTTTATAACAACTTCTGGATAACATAACATGTAAAATAAACACAAAAAAAAGAAAACAAATACACATTTTTAATCGCACCCCAGGTTGACATAATTAGAATTAATAAAAGCAGTTTTTGAAAAAATAAAAATAACAATAAAATCACAGGAAAAAAAATATTCTTCCCCCCTCCCCCAAAACAGCTGTTGTAGACTTTCAGTACATCAGGAGTCTGAACACCTGATGTGAGAGAAGCTAATTTAAAAGTACAGACACTTTCATCTGCGTGTCAACAGGGTCGAGTGTGAACATTTTGGATACAAATTCAAGCCAGCGAAAGCGGATTTAAAGGTTTCGGGTGCAAAATCTTTTTTTTTTTTTTTTTTTACAAGCAAAGCCCAGCACCTGGAAATGTTTAAAAAAAAAAAAAAAAAAAAACACAAAACAAATTGAGTTTTTTCTAAACAAGGAGCCAAGATTTAATTCAAATCCGTTTTTTTTTTTTTTTTTTTTTTTTCTTTTTTGCACAAATATCTGTAACGTTCTCCAATCATTACACTACCTCGAAAGCAAATCCCCTTTATTTCAATTCAACATTCTACAAATTGAGTACAAACGGTTGAAGCGATTGGCATCGTTAATATAATACAAGACTGTTATGTTTTAGGGAAAATGGCTGTGTCTGTGCTCAGCAGTTGGCTTTATAATTCGGTTAAATTCCCGACCTTTGTGTTTGAAAACAGCGAACAATCTCCCCACAGCCGAATAAAGTTCATATACCTTTTTATCCTCTTTTTTTTCAAATATATATTTATTATATATAAAATACTGTTTCATTCATAAAAGCCTTACTTTGTACAATATCTGAGTGGATGTGTGTCAGTGAGCGTTGACGTAAATGTGTGTATCTGTGTGTGAACGCATGAGTGTGTGTGTGTGTGTGTGTGTGTGTGAGCAAAAAAAGAACCTGGAAGATTTGTCTTATAACAAACAGCTGGTACCGATTCAGGACCTTTTACACTAAGAACAATAAGGTGTTTTACACAATATACACATTTTATTACTTACAAAAAAAAAAAAAAAAAAAGGTAAAGAGGAAGGTGTTCAGGCTTATGGTTAGGAGGCGGGGCTACAGCAGGGTTAGTACCACCAAATGTAACGTTAAACGACAGAAAAAAATGACGGAGAAAGAGAGAGAAAGAGCGTGTGAATGAAGAGCTAGTAATAAAAAAAGGCAGTCTCACTAAGGAAAAGCTCATCGTCAGTGCATCTCTCATCTTGGATGTTCCGAAGTCAAAGTGCCGATTTGGTAATCCACATCCTCTCCAATAAGGCCAAAAAAAAAAAAGAAAAAAGAAAAAGAAAACAGCACTTCTGTCTAGAAATGGTACAGAATTATTTCTTTTTTTTTAAAGAAGAGATAGGAAACGATAAGAAAGAAGGGAAAAGAATGGAAAAATGCACTTTTTGTTGTCACACTTCCATCATGGCACCTTTAAGTTGATAATTTTCTGCTTTTTGAGGTACTTCTTAAGAGAAACAAAGAATAAATGTAAGATTTATTTACGTCTTTCTTTTTTTTTTTTCTTTTTTTTTTTTAGCTGTGTTGCACAGTAGCACCATTGTTTAAAGTTTAAAGATGTTTTTGTATCCGGAAGACAATGCACCATTGGAGTTCCACCTCTTCGTCACGGCCTATCCGCCCCCCCCCCCACCCACCCTGTCCTCCCCTAAACTTGTCCCCCGTCATCCAAACATCTCGTTATTGACCGTGCATCCCCGGCAGCGGTGGGCTAGCATGTTGCCGTGTGCCGTTACGTCCTCTTCATGCAGACCACGCAGCGGCTCACACGCGTCCGTAGGTTACCCGCCTTGAGAGTCTCCGCCTGGGGCTTCCTGCAAGGGAAAGGAGGAGATTATATGGGGGACTGAGGAGGAGGGAGCGGAAGGGGGTAAAAGGAGAAGGAGGAGAACTCTCGAGTTGGGGTGGAGGAGATAGGAGTTAGGGGAAGGAGAGGGAGGAGGAGATAGGAAAGAGGGAAAGTAGATGGAAAGAGAGAACGTAAAAGCAGCAGATCAGAGAGACAGAAGACGGGAAGGAGGGAGGGAGGAAAGAGGGAGGAAAGAGTGATGAAAGAGTGAGGAAAGAGGGAGGAAAGAGTGAGGAAAGAGGGAGGAAAGAGGGAGGAAAGAGTGAGGAAAGAGTGAGGAAAGAGGGAGGAAGGAGGGAGGAAAGAGTGAGGAAAGAGGGAGGAAAGAATGAGGAAAGAGTGAGGAAAGAGGGAGGAAAGACTGAGGAAAGAGTGAGGAAAGAGGGAGGAAAGAGTGGGGAAAGAGTGAGGAAAGAGTGAAGAAAGAGTGAGGTAAGAGTGAGGAAAGAGGGAGGAAAGAGGGAGGAAAGCGGGAGGAAAAGTCAGAAAGGAGAGAGAGGGAAGATGGGAAGAGGAAGAAGAAGAGGAGGAAGGAAAGTCAAGGAAGAAAGGAAGAAGGAGAGGTGAAAGTAGAGAGGAAAGATGGGAAGAGGAAGAAGAGAGACGAAGAGGGACGAAGAGGTTTATGTACGGTTTAATACGCGGAGATGGATACATGTCTACATCATTTCTTATAAACCTTCTTTAGTGTCGATTGTCACATCTGGTGTTTTCGTACCTGAACATCTCGGATGGTTCTACGGTGGCCAGCCAGAAGCTGTAAGAGTTGCCGTAGTAGTTGCAGGTCCCTCTGCCGTGGCACTCGATGAAGGGGGCGCTGCGGAACTCCTCCAGGCAGGAGCCGGGGGAGGCCAGGGCCTGGCCGGAGCCCTCCGCACCCGCACTGGTGTGCTGGGGAGGAAGAGGGTAAAGGTCCGGTTTAAAGCCTTTGATACACAACATGGGTCAGAAGTGACCCGACGGAGTTTTAATTGTAAATATCTTTGCAATAAATTTATTTCATCATTCAGAATTCCAGGAATTCCTCAATTAACTTGTTTTTTGATCGTCACAAATTCTTATTTTTATTTGTCCTTTTGTACTTTTTATAAATAAAAAATATTTTCACAACATGGGTCCACAATGACCCGTGTTCATTTCATATGTCCAACATGACATGGGTCATTTTTGACCCACGTGTGTAAACTTGATGTAAAAATACAAAAATATATTTCAGTTCATAAACATTAAAGTAGTTAAAATAATGATTTGTGGATATTTAATGAATCGTTTGAATATTAAATGATGAAATAAATTGATTTCCAAAAATATAGCAAAGAAACACTCAGCCGTGCATGAAATAACATTGTAGGTCAATACGGGTCAATATGTTGTGCCTTAGAAGGCGTTTGCATAGCTTGTGCATCAAAGGGTTAAGCATGTAGCTGTGTGTGTTTTTGGGGGGACATTTTGGTTACACAAGAGGGGAAACGTGTATTTGCGTACCATCATGAAGGAGTATCCGATCCACAGAGCTTCCCAATTTGAAGGGCAAGTGGGGATCTGGATGGTCTGACTGTGGACCGCGATCACCATGGCTGGAGCTTCACACACTGCACACCTAGACACAGAAACATCCAATCAAACACCTTCCCTTTCCTTGTCTCTGTCTTCCCCCTCCACCCCCCCCCACCCCCTCCTCTCCCTCGCTCCCTCTCTCTCTCTCTCTCTCCACCCTTACCTGCTGATGAAAGGCTTGATGCCCTCTCCGGTGATGGGGGCCATGGACGAGGGCATGGGCTCGGGCGTGGACAGCCAGTAGGAGTAGTCGTTGCGGGAGGCGAAGTTGCAGACGTTGTTGATGTTGCAGAACATGAAGGGCATGGTGCTGAACCTGCGCAGACAGCTGCCGGCCGTACCTGGATCAGAGGAAGAGGGGGGGTCAGGTGCATGATGATGGAATAGGATTGGGAGGTTAAACTAAGCCTGTGTGTCCACGCATACAGATATTTAAAACGGATATTTCCCTCTATAGGTTATATTTTTGAAAATGTCTTTTACGGTGTAGATTTTTAATTCTTTTTATTTGAGTGTTTAGGAAGGGAGGTTTTGAGCTAGCTTAATACTTACGCCATGTTTATAATGTCTTTTGCATGAGGAAACCCGTTCCCCAGTCAGGAGACTGTTCCTGAAGCCACTGAGATGTCTGAAGATTTTACAAGACTCCCAACTTTCTAGGGCTTTCATCGCCTTATATTGTAAAGTGAAGCTAACTCAAATTTTGTTTTAGCCATAGCACCAAGAATCAAGTATGTATAAATAAAGCGACCATAAAAATGTGTATAATGTTTACTGAGGTAATAAATCAAGTGAGAAGTAGGGTAATTTCCTCATAGACTTATATACAATCTGACTTCCATACAACCAGAGGAGTCGCCCCCTGGTGGTCAGGAGAGAGAATGCAGCTTTAACACATGAAGCTTTGACTTCTATACAACCAGAGGAGCCGCCCCCTGGTGGTCAGGAGAGAGAATGCAGCTTTAACACATGAAGCTTTGACTTCTATACAACCAGAGGAGCCGCCCCCTGGTGGTCAGTAGAGAGAATGCAAGTCTTAAGACACTTCCGCATCGGCTTCACTCGGCAGAACCGGAGGTTGCCGCCTGGTTTCCCCCGAAAAAAAGCTAAATAAGCTCATTGAACATGCTCAGAATCTTCTTCTCTGGTATTTGAGGTCTCGTTGACGTAGCCTGCATTGCCACCTAGTGGCCCGGTGAGCGTTTTGGAGTCGTTTTTGTATTCTAGTGTGGACGGAGATATTTTGGTGTGGACAGAATAATATTTTTAAAACGCAGAGGAAAAAATCTGTTGAAAAAGATATCTGCATATGTGTAGGCAGGGCGTAAAATAAATCCGTACCGAGGTCCTGTCCGTGTGCCCTCTCGTTGCCCTGCACGTACAGCAGGGAGTAGCCGTCGTAGATGAGGCCGGTTCCGTCGGGGCAGTAGGGCACCTCCTGGCCCTGGCTGTGCCGGGTGATGAGGAAGCCGTGGGCTGCAGAGTGTGATCCTGGAGGACCGGGAACTCCCTGTGGACCGTCTGAACCAGGGGGACCAGGGTAGCCACGCTGACCTGAGACCAGGGGAAGGGCGTGCGTTAGAGGTTAATGTACTATAAGGCCAACTTAAAACGAGATGGTAATTCCGACCACTAGGTGGCAGCAAAATTAGCCTATAAAAATGTTTATGTTTATTATTCATTATTATTGAGTTGTGTATGTCTGGTTCCTGTTTCACTCACCAGGCTGGCCGGCGGGTCCGTTGTCTCCCTTCCTACCGGGGGGGCCGCTGAATCCTGGAGGACCCTCCAGACCAGAGTCCCCAGGTTCACCAGGCGCACCTGAGAACAGGGAGACAGAGAAGAGTTCTCTTCGTTAGAACCCGGTGCTAGAATTACTTTAAAACTAAAAAATAAATTTAAAAAAATCACAAAAAGTTTATTAATTTATTAATAATTGTTTTCTATTTGAGTATTTTTTGTCTTATTTATTCAGTTATGCGTGAAGCATTGAGGGGCTATGCCTGTTTTATTGTGAAATTCTGCATCGTGGAACGACATCAAAGCTGAATGTTGTTATCCGTACTGAATAATGGACATTATGCAAATACAAACATTTTATCGAGATTATTATGAGTGAGACGTAGACATTCGTAAAGATGATGAACGGCATTTTTAAGACAGAAAAATATGCATAAAAATTAAAAAAAGACCACAAATGTGCGATTTCATCAGCTGTCTTTTTTCTTGTTGTCATTATAGCAATAATAACAGTTAAAACTTAACCATTATCAATACTGTTGTTATTTCTCATCCCCATCTAAGAGTCCACGTTCACCCACCTAGAAGTCCGTCTCGCCCAGAAGAACCAGGAAGTCCCCGACCACCAGGCAGGCCCTGGGGACCCGGGAGGCCTCGCTCGCCCTTCACCACGTAGGGAGCAGCGGCTGTACCGGGGTTACCAGGAGGGCCTGGAGGTCAAATGTTAGAAAGGAAAATCATTATTTCGAAATCATTTCTGACGCCCCATGAGACATGTTAGCTGATTTTAACGTTTTAATAATAATAATAATAATAATATGAGTAGCTGTCTTCACGCACCAGTGAGTCCGAGATCTCCAGGATCTCCAGGAAGGCCATTGCCACCGGGGAGCCCCGAGTCTCCCTTTGATCCTGGCAGAAACACAGACGACACACATGTTTGGGCTTCGCTCACGATGAATTCACAAGATTAAAAATACACTTTTGGACGGGAGGAAGAAAGCTGAACAATGATGTTACAGTATTGCAGACGAACCAGGGAATCCAGGGACGCCAGGCAGACCGACATCTCCCTTCAAACCAGTACTACCGGGAATACCAGAGGGACCCTGGTTAGAAAGACAGGTATAGATTAGTGCTTTCGAAATTCTAAGTTAAAAAAGTTCAAATTTAGCAAAATGATCTTACTGGGAATCCGGGAACGCCAATATCTCCCTTCGATCCCGGGAAGCCCGGCTGTCCAGGAGAGCCGGGGATTCCCTTATCTCCCTTAACGCCGCCGCTTCCTCCGGGGCCGCGGGGACCCTGGGGGCCGGGGGAACCTTCATACGGAGACGCCAAAGGTCAAAGGTCAGGCACAGAATACTATTATCAATACACGTTTCTTCTCATTATATTCTCACCAGGATCAGTTTGGTTTCAAGATTTTCTACTGTAAAGATTAATAAATCCAACGAAGCATTTTGTTGCCTTCTAGTGGTTGACGTTCTTAGAATTCCGACTTTTGATTAAAACTGAAAAAGATCTTCTTATTTTAAACTGTATAATGGGAACTGAACAGACCCAGGACCTTTTATTTTCAATGCAGCCACTGAGCATAACAGACTAATGAATTAAACAAATGATATCTCTTTCCAGCCTGTACAAATGACCTTACTCACTTATACTATGTTAGAAATAATGATACAGCATAAAACACAAGCAATAACTCAGACGTCAACTTACATTTCATTTATGGAAAATTTAACATAAAACTGAGGAGTTTTATTTCACTTACATAACTAGCGGAGACATATATATGTCTGTATATATATATATACAGACATATATATGTATATATATTTATATATATATATTTGAGAAAACATTTATTTATATATATACATATATATAAATAAATGTTTTCTATATATTATTGAATTAATTAATTATTAATAACTATTTCTATATATATAAATAAATGGTTTATATATATATATATATATATATATTTAAATATATATATATATATATATATATATATAAATATTTTAATAAATAAATATAAATAATATTACTAGGCATCAAAAGAGAAGGAGAAAGACAAATAAAGGAAAACCAAAGAACAATTTAGTTCCCTCAAAATGGCGAGAACACATCAGAATGAAACCCTTCAGTAACAGTAAATGTGTGTGTGTTTTCTTTTATGCATGTTTGGGTGATTAAGAGTCCTGAGTGTCCAGCCCGTCCTGTGGGGTGAAGAAAGGTTAAAAAACACAACTGCCATCATCGACACCGTATCTGATGTTCACTCATCCTCTCACACACACACTCTCTCTCCATGGCGTGTTATTAAAACAGATCAATGCGAAACAAACGAGACACATTGAAACATCGCCCTTCATTTCCACACAGAGCACGTATCAAAACCATTAAACCACTGGAGTCTAACCTGGAGGACCTACGGTTCCCAGAATCCCCAGGTAAAGCCAAGCCGGGGTGACGGCACAGGGCAAAAAAAATAAAACAAGAGGAGGTTTAGACAGAAGCACGCATCGTTAGAGAAACAGTCAGACTAAACCAGATATTTCATCTTCGAGTAGCAAGGAGGTATTAACCAAAAAGGCTAGTGGACTTCAAAAGCTGCACTACTGTTTGTTTATAGTCTTGTGTATGATTTATATTAATTTAATAATGAAGATACCGACTGTGGAGATGTAATTAGGCTAAAAAATGTAAATAAAATTTTAAAAAATAATAATAATTAGTGCAAAATGTATATTTCTATGCAAAATGTATATTTCTGGCCAAATACCTTAAAAACTAATGAGATTCCCATAATCCTCAGCTAGTGTTTAGTTCTAGTTGCACGCTAACAGGCTAAACTAACATGGTGGGGATTGAACATTGAAATATATTACACCTGCTAAACATCAGCATTTAGGTCCTCAGTAGCATTGAGCATGATAGCATGTAGAAAACAGAATTTAAGTAAAATCCAACAGAAATAGGATTGCAGTATGTGAATTAACAGTGATTTCATATTTCAGGTGAGTTAGTTATAGTATGGTCTAGAGACATTCTGCATGTTAGATATGTGATCCAGATGACATAAAATACTACTGTGCGTTATTGGTTTTAATATGAAACAATTATTATCTTAAGTTGTAAAAGGTGCTTACTTGTTACGGGTGCATTATACTACCATCAGTGTGCATGGAAAGTGAAAGAAGACAGTCGTTAGGAGAATAAATAAAAATAAAAGAGAAAATGATTGCTCAGGATAATGCGTTCCCTTTAGATCACAGAGTGGGGTTAAACTCGTGCAGTAGACGTCTCGGAGTCGTTGATCTGACCTGAGGGACCTGCGGCGACCGGATGCACGTGTCATCACATGAGGGGGCGGGGCCACACCGCAGTGGGCGGGGCCAAGCCACAGAGAAACACAGCGGGGTAAAATGTCATAGCTTCATTTGGTCTCCCTGACACTCAGGAAAACACTTTTTTTTTTACGAGCCTAACACAGTGCTGGTGTGTGGTCAGTCCTGACATATACTTTTAAAAAGTACACGATTTTGTACACGGTTGAGGCTTATAGTGTGTTCAAGTTATGTTTTATAAGTCTATTATCAATATGAAATATAATCTGGGAAACAACATACATCAGCCTAATTTATTACTACATTATATATATTTTTTTTTCCTATATGTTTTTTTTAAATAAATATTTTACAGAAATCTACTGATTTTAGCATAAAATAATCCCCAAAAATAAATGTTACTTCTATCATAATAAAACTATAACTCCACATAAAGAGTGTTTTATATATCTATTATCAATATGAATTCTAATCTGGGAGACAACATACATCAGCCTAATTTATCTCTACATTATATATACATTTATTTCCTAAATGTATTTTTTTAAATAAATATTTATACTGATTTTAGCATAAAAAATACCCAAAAATAAATGTTACTTCTATCACAATAAAACTATAACTCCACATAAAGAGTGCTGTGGATGCTACAATTTTGTGTGAATTCCATGTATTTTAATGTGAATGGGAGCAAATTCCAATACACATTAGATATGTACAGAAAAAAATATATTTATATGGTGGAGAAATGTCTCCTTCTACTTATCCTTAGTAAACCATTTAAAAACCCACTGGATTAGGTGGAAACAAAGCTGGAAACAGGCTTGTTGTTCTTAACCGGTGTCACTCTGGATGCTGGTTTCACACCCTGTGCATTATCTGAGGTGTGCGTCGGGGCTGTCCACCCTCTCCAGCATTGTGTTCGGCTCGTTCTCAACGTGTCTGTGTTCAAGTGTGTTGGGACAAACAGTGTCTACGCAGATGACTGATTGGTGGCACAAAACACAAGACAGCAAAGCCTGACACGAACCCAAACACTCTCAACTGGACTCCAAGTTTATTCTTTAAGGTTCTTACTGCGAGTGTTTGTTATTCCACACAAAGTTTGAATTATTTCACATGTTTTTTTTTTTTTTCGTGTTAAACTTTTGATGAGTTTGGTTTTTGCTTATTCATTCATTTTTATGTGAGCTTTTAGAGACACACTAAAACCAGGTTTTCAGGGGATTTAATGTGTACTGAATCCCATTAAATCCAATAAAATCTTTTGAGATACAAGTTGAGAGTTTTCTTTCTGAGTTTGTCTCAGGCTCATCCGTTTCACACCAACATTTCTTCAAAATGATTTTAACACGACCACAAAACACTGGACGGACACACACACACACATACACACACAAACACACACACACATATACAGTGCTTCAGGGCTGTGGAGAGATGGATAGATTACAGCTTCACTCCCAATTGTGGGATCAGGAGCAGAGGGCGAGGGGGTGAGGAAGACATGAAGACGGATGGATTGGTGGATAAAAACATGATGATGTGGAGACGACAAAGTGCCATAAACTCATGCTCTTTTTGGGGTCAAACCCCGGTGACAAACAGATGATTGGTGCGCGAGGAGCACCCGGACATTTCCTGGTGAAAAGTGATTTTTAACGGTGCTCAAACAGTGAGGCGGCTCTCAGGCCGGTGGTGGTGCCGATTGGTGCGACAGCGTCCCATGCAAATCAACTGACACAGAGATGAAAGCATTCACATTTTACAAAAGTGAAGCTTCTGCCGTTTGCTGTCTGGTTTTCGCTGGTTAGGAGAATTGAATGAAATAATTTCACAGTCATTCCTCAGTAGTCTTCTCTTCAGTTTGCATAGATAACATTTTGTACTGCAAATTCAGGACAGGGTTATTATGGTTTTGCATGTTTTAGAGCATTAACCACAAGCTGCATTTTCTAAAGCATATTGTACCGTTTCATTAGCATTTTTAACCCTTAAAAGCACAGCAGTTGAAATTTCCTTTCAACAAGTAAACAATCACAGTGAACTTTTGCCTTTAAGTTACATGATAGAGTGCTATTAAAGTCCTACAACTTAGATTTGAGAGTCCTTTGAAAAGACCAAACACTGTTTTTCTTCCAGGTTTGCTTGTGGATTCAAGCAACAATAAGGAAGCTGTAAACTGTGTTACACATCATAAGTCCAGTGAGGCCAGGAGCTGGCTGATAAAGGATAAATGATTTATAGTTAATGAGTGAAAACATACAAAATACCAGTTATCTAGCATTTTGATCCAAACTAGGGCTGAGAGTCGACCAGAAAACCAGGCAGCAATAACAGGCAGAACATGTGGTGACAAATACTAAATCCAAAGGCTTTACCTCCTCTTCCTGGTGGTCCAGGTGTTCCTTGGAGTCCTTTGGGTCCCTGCAGAGCCTGTCCTGGAGGCCCAGAAGGACCGGGGTTGCCTGAAAGACCAGGGGATCCGGGGAAACCAGAGTCTCCTTTGGGTCCAGGGAAACCGGGGCTGCCAGACGGGCCGGGAAGACCAGGGTCTCCCTTTGTACCTTAGTGAGCGATACAGTGGAGACTGTTATATCTGTGCTGAGACAATAATCACAACAAGGAAACGGCTACATAAAGAGGATGGTTGCTCACCTGGCAACCCTGGAAGCCCAGAAGCACCGGGTCCACCATAACCAGGAAGACCTGGATTAAACATGAATCAGAAGTGAGTTCTTATCGAAACGCAACGGCAAATTTTAATTTACAGTTAAGTAATTATCCCGAACACGTTGACCAGTGACTTACCTGGGTCTCCTTTGATTCCAGCGGGTCCTGGGATCCCGTCCCGACCTGCCTGACCCTTGTCTCCTGGCAACCCTGATCCTCCTGGTCGGCCAGATTCTCCTGGTCTACCGGGAGCTCCAGTGAGACCTGGGCTACCGGGCCCACCGTCGAGACCCTTAGGACCGGGGATACCCGGAGAACCTGACAGTAGAGCAGATGGACTTTGTTTTAGCTAGCAGACTCTAACCAACTGGATATTAACATAAATTGCAATATTATTTCATAGTACTGTAGTCAAACCTCAGACTCACCTTGGAATCCTGGGAGTCCGGGGTCACCTTTATGACCTGGCCCTCCGGGTATACCTGGGAGACCCGGTGATCCTGGCGTTCCTTTAAGTCCTGAACTTCCTGGGAACCCTGACTGACCTGGTTCACCCTATGAGAGACATGGGAAAAGAATTATGAGGTGTGAACCCAAAATTTGCAGTTTCAGGACATTTCAGAGATTGAATCCAGTACCTTCTGTCCAGATAGTCCGGGTGGTCCGACTCCAGCAGAGCCTGGTTCCCCTTTGGCTCCAGAGAAACCAGGTCCTCCCGGCTGTCCCGGAGATCCAGACCTACCTGGCTGACCCGGTAGACCCTTCTGCCCCGATGGTCCTGTGGCATTATAAAAGTGTGACATCAGCGTTTACAGCAAAGAAATAACGTGTTGGAAGAAATTTGGGAACATCTTTCAGTAGCCCGCCAGGAACCAACCAGGAGTTCAAACCCACCTGGGAAACCCATTTCTCCCATGGCGCCTTTTCCTCCTGGACCTCCAGGACCTCCTGAGCCTCCTGGGATGCCAGGATCTCCCTTGGGACCTGCAGCACAGTGGAAAAAGCACGTTAGGAAATTATTTGCATTAGTACGTGTGTATAGATTGTGTGTTGGGAGGTAAACACACACCTGGTGGTCCGGGAAGTCCAGGACGCCCATCGGATCCCGGCAGTCCGGGGTCACCGGAGAGACCGGGGATGCCTTTCTGACCTGAAAGACCTGGTCCACCTGTAGAACAAATGCAAAAATATAATGTGTATTTACTAAAACAGTGAGTAGTAATTAAATACATGTTGCCTACTTCTAAAATGTGTTATAGTTGGTCTTCAGCAAAGGTGTTTTAAGCTGTACCTGGAAATCCAGGATCTCCTTTGGCTCCTTTTGTAGCCAATGGTGGCTGGCTACTTCCTGGGGGTCCCTGGAGGCCAGGCTCACCTCGGTCTCCTTTAAAACCAGGACCGCCAGGGTTGCCGTCTCTGCCTGGGAATCCAGGTTCACCTGGAGAGGAGAAGGAGAGAATCAGAGAAGTTTAGCAGCCATTTCTTTGTGTGGGAACGTAACTCGGGACATGCTACATGTATGTAGTTATGAGTGAACACCTTTGAGTCCGGAAGCGCCGGGCCCTCCTTGACCTCCTGGTAATCCAGAAGGTCCCGGGGTTCCCATGGAACCGATGTCTCCTTTCTGACCTGCAGCCAGACGTCAGAGCAGAACATTTAAATATTCAATAACATATTCCCTCATTCTCTCAGCCACAGCAAGGCGGTCATATAGTCAGAATCATATTCCGCTTTGTTGGTCAAGTATGAGTGGAAATACAAGGAATTTGACTCAGTTCTTTGCATCTTTCTTAATTTACTTACACAGAAATATAAATAACAGTAGATACAATTAGATAAATGTGTATAAAAAGCACAAATGACCACAAGTCAAGTGATCTGTAAGTTGTAAACAATATAAAATCATAGACCTAATTATTGTTTTAATGTAAAGTAGGACTGCGTGATATGGAAAAAATTAAGTATCACAATATTATTATTCCAATTAACTCAATATCGACATTGCAACAATATTGTACGGTTGACAATTTCACACAATGAGATTTTTTTTTATGAATAATCATCAATAGTGTGGATGTAATGAGGAATATTTCAGCTAGAAAAGTCGAGTAAATTCAGAAAATGACAAAACCAGGAAAGTCAACAAATAGATCAAAGACAATATCCATATTACAATATTAGCATAATATCGACACATTACATTAGCATTAGTTCTCACCTGGCAGTCCAGGCAGGCCGTCCCGTCCAGGTCCTCCAGGAGGTCCTGAGGTCCCGACTGATCCGGGGGAACCTGGGAACCCGGGACTTCCTCTGTCTCCTGGCAGACCTGGGATGTCTAGACCTGGAGGGCCGGGGTCTCCCTTCCCTCCGTTAGATCCAGGGAATCCTGTAATGATTAAATCAAGATTTCAAGGCCCGGATAAAAGAACTGAGGCTTTATCCACACAAAACAAATGGAGTGACTCCTTTACGGTGTATTTTAACAACGCAAACATACATTGTATTGTATATAATATGTGTCACCACTAACTGGCCATCGACCAGCACTGGTATTTGGTTACAATACGTTTCTCGCCTTGGCATCAGAGGGGGCGCAGGTAAGGGAGGGGCGCGTTTCACAGCACAAAGGGCGGAGCGTTGGAGGAGAACAAAGTATATAATGCATTAAATGCATTAAATGCATTACAAATTCTAAATGAAGCCGTTTTTTTCGCTCTTACAGAAAATTTGGAGGATTTGCGTTAGTTCGTGTTTTTTGTGTTCATTTGAAAAGGAGGAGCGGTGTGAGGTGAAATACCGGTGAAACCTGAAACTCTACGGAGGTTAGTTTACGATCTGTGTGCTCGCGAAGGAAGAGCCTTGAGTGGCGTTGAGATGGTGAGAGGCCTGACGTGTGGAGGAGGGGGATGCAGCCAAGAAAGTTTTTTTTTTTTTTTTTTTTTGGTGGCGTCTTAAAAAACAAAAAAGGTGGCACAGAGGAAGATGTGAGGGAAAAACTCCCCAGATCAAGGTACGGTTCCCATCCGGTAGCGTGGTAACCGTGGTAACCGTGATACACACATATTCAAACTCATTCACATCCGGTAGCGTGGTAACCGTGGTAACCGTGATACACACGTATTCAAACTCATTCACCTTGATCACAGACAAACCCTCAGGCCCTCAGTCTGGTGCTCAGGTGCTCAGTGGGAAATATTTAGTTTGAACCCCTTGAACCAAAACAACATCCAGATGCATCGACAAGCTGGGTGGTCATGCAACCAAATCAATAATACATATTTCAACATGGTAAATACATAAAAACACACAAACAATACAATGCAAAATGAAAACACTGTTGGTTCTTTTGGAAACAAAATCTGTTGAGCCAAATATAATCGTATGCATGAAAATACAGCTTTATGTATCTGACCTGGTGGTCCCATTGGGCCAGGAGGTCCAGGGGGGCCTGGCTGCCCCAGTGAGCCAGAGGTAGGGGATCCAGGTGGGCCACGAGCTCCAGGTGAACCAGGTGTACCGGAGTCACCTGGACAGAGGCGGATGAGAAAGTCATTGTCAGCTCAGGTGTACCGTTTGCTCTGATGAGTTTTGGGTGGATAGACGTGAATATGCTTAGTAACAGAACTGCAGAATACCTTTAGATCCCGGAGATCCATCAAATCCAGATCGTCCAGGTGAACCGGGGCCGCCAGGGAAGCCAGGGTCTCCCTTTGGTCCAGAGAAACCTTTACTTCCAGGTACTCCTGGTAAACCTGCGGGGCCGGGAAGTCCAAAGCCAGGCTCACCCTGTCACACACAGAGGGCCGCCAACAGTTAATTTAAATCTTGGGGACACAACATGGAGGTAAAGATCTGTGTCAAATTTGTGTCGTTTTCTTGAAAAATCGGAGGAAAATTACGTTTGGTCGGTTCTGCTTTTTGCGTCATTTGTATTTTTAGAACTCAACTCAAATTCAGTAAATGTAATTAAAAAAATATTTCACATTATCTCTATAAAGGTACTACGGGTCCGACGGATTCAGTGCTCGTTATCATATAAAAGAGTCCAAAATGAAGACGTCTACTATTCAACAATCAGAACCACTACTCGACACTGTGCATCAAACTGGTGTGGTCCGAGTCTCAGGCCAGCATGGATTAGTTAACCCTTTACGGGTTGCATTTGAGATGCTTTTGACGAGAATTGATCATTGTTATAGGGGGAAAGAAATTACTATTAATCCATCCATCGATCTACATACCTTGGATCCGGGAAATCCAGGCTGGCCAGGGAGTCCATCGACTCCTGGTCTACCTGGTCCTGCAGGAGATCCTGACTGGCCGGGGATACCTGGGAATCCTGTAGGAGAAAAATAAAAGGGGGAGGACGAAAGGTGGTGGGAAAAAGAGAAATTATGAGGACAAAAAAGCATGAGGAGGAGGCATTAGACGTGCTGAGAAGAGGATGTGAAGGTCAAGTAGAGGTGGAGTGTTTACCTTTGACTCCTGGGGGTCCTGGGAGTCCGATGCCTGGGAGTCCAGGGTCCCCCTTCGTTCCTGGTAAACCAGGGAAACCATTCAGTCCGGGCTGACCCGGGCTACCTGCCAACCAGACAACAGAAACACGCGTCACCTTGGTTACCCGGCGTGAGCGATGCTTGAAAACACAATGCATGAAATAACAAGTGCGTACCTGGAGAGCCGGGCAGTCCCGGGGAGCCGTCCAGTCCTCTGGGTCCGGGTAAACCTTTCTCAGCGACCGACAGGCCTGGTTCACCTTTACCACCTGCATGGCACAAAGTCAGTGAGGTGAGTTTACAGAATCTCTTGTGAAGGGAAGATCAAAGACTATTATATTATAGGGGAGCAACAGATCAGAGAAGTCACGGTTCGGAGTCACGGATTGGATCAGCATGAAATAAAAAAGGGAGCAAATGTAACTTTTAAAGACCCGAGGTCACGCTTCTTTTGCAGCCGATACCAATTGCTGATCCAGATTGTTTTTGTTGTTTTGTTTAGTTATAGCAGCTGGTCTTCAAGGCTCCCAAAAATCATTTAAACCGCTCTGAAGTCAGTGTAAACCATCAAAAATTCGAAAGGTTATCATTTTACTTTGTTATAGTCATCTATAGTGGTTATTAGCATAAACACACTAAATTCAAATGATAAGGAAATCAAAGATTGTATCTTTATTGATTAAAAAAAGGTGTCATTAATAGTTTTAATGATGTATTATAAGCTGCTCAGAGCTAGTTTTAGGAAGTTAAACTGATAAAATACCATCTGTTACATGGATGGTTTCAGTATGTAGATAAATGGTAAAGTGTACTCATAATAATTATAACATGAGTCACATTACAACAATGTAACAGTGATTGTTGTGATTCAGCTCTACCGCAGGTTGATGGAGGAGAAATACTCAGCTTTGGGCAGCAGGATGTTTTATTGGGATTGTCACTAAATAATTCTTACTAAATGTTCTTCTTACCGGGTGCACCGGAAACTCCAGGTCTTCCGGAGACGCCCTGGATGCCTTTCTCTCCTGGAGATCCCTGAGGTCCAAAGCCAGGACCTCCTGGAGAACCCCTATCTCCTGGGTTACCTGGGGAACCTGGCACACCGGGGCCTCCTCGTTCTCCTTTCACCAGCAGAGAGCCCTGTTGGACACACATTCATTAAGAACCTGACCGTGGATGGGTACGTCGATCTAAACGATGCAGTGAAAGCCACCTACGGGTGTTCCCTTGGCTCCAGAGGATCCAGGCTGTCCATCGCGACCGGGTCGCCCGTCCAGACCGGGGAGACCGGGTCCTCCGGGGAAACCAGTGTCCCCCTTTTCTCCCCTCACTCCGCTGACTGTGAGGGCATCGCCTGGGTCTCCCTTCTCTCCGGGGAATCCTGGAGAACCCTGAGGACCGGAGGGACCCTGGAAAGCAAAAGAAAGAGAGCAAAGAAGAAAATATTTTTCTTTATTTGTCACAAGAGTTTAAACTCTGACTCATAGCCAGGCATTAAAAAGAACGGTTGACTTCAGAAAGTAATAGAAGCTTTATATTATACCAATCACTAATGTGAGATAACAACAAAAGACATTAAGACCTTACTTTAAGGCTCAAAGAATATTCATTTCCTTGTTAACAATTTGTATGTCATAAATATGATATTTGGCGCTATGGGAAAAGTAAAAAGTACTAACAGCGGGTCCAACGGTACCAGGTGTCCCCGGATATCCTCTGTCTCCTTTGATGCCATTGGAGCCAGGAGATCCTGATGGAGGACAGGGGAGAAGAAACGTTACCTTCCAGAAGATTTCTACATGACGCTCTGTCTGATGGGAATGTGTTACGGGGCGTTACCAGGGAAACCGGGTTGTCCCGGAGGGCCTGGTGGTCCAGGGATGCCGGTGGTGTCGCCGAAGCAGTTCACACAGGTCTCGCCCTTATCACCTGAAAGAACAAGCGATCACTGAGGTCGGTGTTTTCTACCAAGGGTGACGATTGAATCCACTTCTTTATCTTTTTTTTTCATTATCTAATGACATTTTAGTTATAAGACCTGACAAAAATCTTATTAACATAAGTTATGTTTACTTTTCTGGAAAAAGTGGTTTTCCAGCATCTCTATATTGCCTCACCTTTCAGGCCAGACTGTCCTTGGTAGCCTCTCTCTCCCTGCACGCCGGGTCGCCCGGGCTCTCCGGGGACGCAGTTTTGTCCCGCCGTGGAAAAGCCCGGAGGTCCGGGGAGCCCCGGTGGGCCCTGGGCACCAGGAGACCCCAAACGTCCTGGCTGACCTGGCAAAGACAGCCCCGGGGCGCCGAAGTCTCCCTTCTGCCCTCGCTCTCCTGGGAAGCCCGGAGAGCCGGGCTGACCACCACCACCACCGGTAGCCGGAAGTCCTGGAGCACCCGGAGGTCCTGATAAACCTGAAGAGGACGAGGCCAATCGAAACACATTCATTCCACTCAGTCATTTAGAGCTACGACCCACATCGACTTTCATCATTGATTCATTCGCCAGTTATTTTATATTGATATTAACATAATTGAGTTACAAAACAAAACACGACAACAGAGGACAGTAGAAATCTCATTAAACTCAAATTAATGAAGACGTTATACTCGTTATACTCATTCATGTTTTCACATTTTATTATTATTTATTTATTTTAACGGTTTGTCATTTGACATCCTGTTAAAAGAACGCCTGTTCTTTAGCTAGCATTTTGAGCATTATTGAAACAGCCTTTAAATATGGTATTTTATTAAAATACTGTAATGCTCTGTGTGAGTGTGTTTACCTGATGGTCCTCTATCTCCTTTGATTCCAGGTGATCCGGGGAAGCCGGACTCACCTTTAGGGCCAAGCAGACCTCCTGTCTGCCCACCAAGCACCTGGTGGGACGATGAGACACAAAACATATTCAGTATTCATGTATTTATTTTATTTAAAAATGCAATATTAATATTTTAATATATAGGAAAACAAAACAAGACGGACATGTCACCACCTAGTGGTCAGTTTCCCAATTTTTCTTTGGGCTCAATTTCCAGTTACAAGGTAAAGTTTGGTTCATTATTGGACAAAATACACACCTGATGCTGGTATTGCATCTTATTTTATTTATCAAGAACTTTTTTTATTAATAGATAATATAAGACACAAGCTGGATAGAGAGATATGTCCCTATCTAGTGGTCAGAAGGATGTAGTGCACCTACAAGCCACTTGCACGATTAGAAAAGGGAGTATTTTCTCTATATTTCTTGTCGTTCTTGACAAAAAATTTTGTGCTGGAAAAAAAGCTATGAGAAGATCTTTAATTCAGATTGTCTCGTCAAATGAGAAAAATATAGAATACACACCACTCCTGGTGGGCCTGGGTATCCACGATCCCCTTTTATTCCCTAAAAAAAAAAAGAAGAGAGTTATCAAAACAATCCATGGCATCAACTTATGGATATAGTTTTAAAAGTAGGATAAAACTCACTCTCTCTCCGTCCCTGCCCGGAGGACCTGGCAGGCCTGAATCTCCTTTGCCTCCCTGATAGTGAAAAAAGGTAAAAAAAAAAAAAATAAAGTTTGACACGCGAATAAGAGATGAGAAAGAAAGAAAAAAGTGTATAGAATTGTATAGTTTGGGGGCAGGACTCACGGGGAAGCCTAGAGAGCCGGGGTCGCCATCTTTGCCTGATTTTCCCTGCAGATAGAAGAAAAAGGGTTTAATGTCCAGGCAAAGATTTCTGTTTCTGTAAATGTAACCTTTAATAAAAGTGTTCAAATGTGTGTGTGAAGTCTTCAAAGTTCAGACCTTACAAGTGAGGATATTTTTTGGGAAAGTAAGGACAATTTAGCCTGTTTTCAAAAAGCAGTTTGAATGGTAAGTTTTAAGCTTATTGATAGATGAGTCATCTGTCCAATCAAATAAGGAGACATTTGGCACAAATATGTCTAAAAGTTCACTCCCACTAATTCTGATGTTAGCGGAGGAATTCCTGGTGCCGTTTAGATGATCCAATAAGTACTTTGAAGCACACTGAGGCCTTCAGAATTAAGTGTAGCTGTGGGAAAGGGTTAAGGTTTAAGGTTTAGAAGTACATTTGTATATATGTTCATGTGTGATCTCTACTTACTCGTTTTCCTGCTTCACCTGGTTCTCCCTTGTCTCCTTTATGGCCACCGGAGGGACCCTAACAAACAACAGCATCAGCAACAAGTTTCCTTCTGGTTCTACATTTCCATTATGTGGAGCGCTTATTGCCTACAGGGATCAACAGCATTAGGATGTTTGTAGGTGGGAAGAGATACTTACGGGGGGTCCTGGGTAGCCTGGATCACCTGAGGCACCAGGGATACCTGGGTCACCCTGCAGAGAGAGTAAGCTCAAAGATTCAACTAAACTGTTTAAGTCATTGAAAAAATAAAAAGCCCTTAAATGATGGTTTACTGGTTGTGAATGGCTGCTTTGTGCCAAAGCCCCCAGATCTATAAAACGGCATTAAATCGTAAAATCGAAAAACTGTTTATTTACGGCCTTCATGCGTTATGCAACACTCACAACGGTGAAAATAGGAGCGAGACAAAGTGAAGAAATGTCTAAAAGAGGGTCGAACGGGTGCAGAAATGATCCGCCGCCATTTAGTGGCCGAAGTGAAAGTTTGCAGTTAATACAGAACTCAGAAAAATCTATGAGAATAATTGATACGTTTGTGAAAATATTGATATATTTATTGTTTTGGCCTGAACCCTGATGGAAGCGTGATTTGCATGTTACATTTGTTCACGTTTTCTAACATAAATTATGTTAATTTGAGCGTTAGTCGGCCGATTTGAAGTCAGTTGTGTCCCCTTGCAGCTGTTTAACTTCTCTTTGTTGTCCCCTGACGTCCATCGCCTGCTCTCTCAGTGCTGATGTTTACCTTGTCTCCTCTCTGGATCTCGGTCTCAGGTGGTCTCTTCTGTTCTCCAACTTGCCCTGGAGGACCAGGAGGTCCTGCTAGACCTGGTTCACCCTGTGATCACACACACACACACACACACACACACACACACCAGATGAGCTCACGGGTTACGTTTAAAGCTTCCTAATAACGTTGACTCTGGTCACAAGGTGAATACCTTCTCTCCTTTGGGCCCTTGGAAGTTCAATCCCATGTTTCCCTGTTGGAGAAAGCAGGAAAACATTTTAATATATTTTATTTATTTATAAGGCCCTTACTGTCTTTTAATAAGGGCCTCTAATGATCGGATTGCGTTGCAGGTGCCGGATGTTTTTACTGAAATTGGAAAATCCAGTTTTTCCTCAGCGGGTACCGGCAACATGGAGTAACATTCAGAACAACATGAAGCTTTTATCCTGCATTTTTAATCCTAAATCACTTCCAGTTGGATAATTTGCCTTAAATTCTTATTGCGTTATTCATTATTAAGTTTCTTCTTTGTGTTTCTTGGTGCCTGTGATTGTTTGTTTATTGTGGTTTTACTCCAAGTTAAAATGAAGGTTGAACGAAAATCGTTGCCTTGGTTGTCATATTGTACGTTATAATGATTTCCACTCAGATGTGGATGTTTCCTTAAGGATGGCAGCCTTCTTCATGGTGCGCTCATGTTGTGGTGACTAATTGGCCCCAATACCGAATAACCGATAGCCACATTGATACCAGTGCAATATTTAGAATTTAGCTTATTGTTTTATTCCGTTTAGTTGTGTTGGTCTTTGCGTTAAGAAGCATCACATCTCCACTAAAACACCTGCGTCTACTTATTACTGGATTCTGAGGCGTGACCCATCACCAATGTGTTAACTTCCCCCTTGTGGCGTGGCATACTAATAATATAACTAAGAAAATATATACTAAGAAAAAAAAGAAAGAAAAAAACACCCATACAGGCTCCAACACATATATAATTACAATGTCCTGATTATGGGAGACCATTAAAGACCACTAAAAAAAATATATATATATATATATTGTTTTTTTTATATATATATATATATATATATATATAAATAAATATATATATTTTCTTTTTAATATATATATATATAAATATATATATATATATATATATATAATAAAAACTTGTATATAATAAAAACTTCATATCTAAAATCCCTGTTGTCAAATCAGTTTTTCTGTCAAAGCTTGAACTCACCTTTGGTCCGGGAAGACCTGGAGGACCTGAACGACCCTGGAAAAAAAAACAGAAGACAATGTTGTTGCATTACCGTTTACTTCCGCGAACTTTAATTGTTCAACTCGTCATTAAACTGAAATTATAAATACATGTGGAATACATAAAAAAGGAATACAAAGCCGCGGTCATTACCTCGTAGCCTCTTGGTCCTGGGGGACCGAGTGGACCTTGCAAACCGGCGGGTCCGTTATTTCCCTGTGAACACACACAGAAAAACGACATTATTATTATTATTATTTAGACATACTTTAAAAGTTGAAAAGTTACTATCCTGTGAAAATAAATTGCTTTCCAACGAGTGTTATGTGTTTGAATATTAATGGTATGAACATTCATATTTTGTCACTAGTTTTTACATAGTTTGTATAAGATATATTGTGCACTTCTTTTAATATCAGATGATTTATTGCAAAATTAATCTTTATTTGAAGGCTCAAGATACTAAAATACATAGTATGTTTGTAATATTCCAGCATATAAATCATAAAAATGTAATGAATAAGTGTCTATCCACATAAATAACCCTTCAACAGACATGTCTTCCCTCTTATGTGGCTTTAAGGTTGGAATAATCCTCTTTTTGTTTTTTACAATCTGACACCATCACTCAGCTGTATGATGTTTCCAATGTCCGGTATTCACTCATAAATGTACCCTGACATATTTGGTTACTTTGCAAACTTTTGTATTGCCACTAAATAAAGTTTAAACAAAAGTTTGGCTGCACAGTACGAGATTTTAAGAGGTTAAAATATACAAAATAACTCACAGGAATTCCCGGCAATCCGGGCAATCCCACTGCTCCTTTCTCTCCGAAGCGATTGGTGGAGATCACGTCGCCCGGGTCGCCCTGTCGGGGGGGAAACACACGAGAGGAGGAGGAGTTAGACATGAAACGAAACATCTGACAATTCTCAGAGGTTTGTTATTTCAAAAGATCAGACGCGGTTTCTCTCTTTGTTTGGCAGAATTCTTATCAAAGTAAACAGCACCATCTTGTGGCCAAAACTCAAATAAACAGCTGGATTTAAAGTCATGTAAACATCTAACCAGATCGATTTTTATAAAAAAAAAGAAATTATAAAAAATAAACTAAAGAAGACCCAATAAAAGAAAAGGAGCAGTTTGTGTGTGTCTTTTACAACAATGGCCGCCTCGGGAAACACCGACAGAAGAACATGTGCGAAGACTTTAACAGACAACATGTTCTATTTCTTTAATATTTAAAAAAGAAAATTGCATGCATGTTAGATTTGTTTGTTTGTGTATTATTTGTATTATTATTTTTATTCTTCACAGTCCATGTACGGCTGCATATTTCCCTTCAGCTCTGCGTGCCCTGTTTGTGTGATTGCCTGCAGGAGATATGATTCTATGTGCCAATAAACGTGATTGAGGTGAGAGTTACCTTTTGTCCGGGCAGACCAGGTGGACCCTAGAGAGGAAAGAAAGGAGAAAATATTAAAGAAGAAAAGTTATCGTTTAACAGTCTGATCACAAACTCTCTTTAATGCTGCAAACTCACCGATAGCCCTTGCTGTCCGGGAATTCCTGAATTTCCTGGGTAACCGATATCACCCTTGAGAGAGGAGAAATACATTTAACACGCAGACCATAGATAATATGTACTATATATTAAAATATATAAACAATTGCTCAGATAAAAGCTACCAAACAGACCTTGAGTTGAGATCTATTTTTTTTTAAGCCCATATGGCATTACAGAGGAATAATAATAATTACAGCTCTGGGGAAAATCTCTCAAAATGTAAATAATGAAATCTTGTACGAATTATTGTTTATTAAATATTAAATATTACATCAAAAGCAACTTAAGTTTTATGGTTTTTTTCCCCCTAATTTTTGCAGAACTCCTGTCTTTTTCTGAATGTATTCAATTTAATTGAATCTATTCCAAATGCCTTCATTATCTTTTTTTCCTGAAAGACTTTTCATCAGATACCTTTGTCCCGTTGCAACCCGGCACTCCTCTCGGGCCTGGAGGTCCGTCCTGCCCGGGCAGACCCTGAGGAAACAGGAAGTAAACAGGAAGTTACAGAACACGTGATACCTGTTTTTTTTTTTTTTTTGGGGCAAAGTAGTGTAAGAAATAATTCAGTAGGATTTTAGAAAGGGGTGGAAATAACACACACCAAAAAAAAGTAATTTACTTGTGTGTGTTTGTTCTTTTTAGGAGTAATTAAAAAGAAAATCAGTTAATTGATTTTTAAAATGTATTTTTTAACTCGTGATAAACAATGTGCCAATGGAGAAAATATTATATTCAATTTTCTTTTATACATAATAAAGAATTATGCCATTAGGTCTGCATTAATATACCTCGGAATAAGTAAAAAAAAAAAAAAGTTGCATCTACATTAATTAATTACTAGTTTAACCCAAATCAAACACACCCAACAGGTGCATGCTATGCTAACGTTCACCGAGGAACGGCTATTTTTAAAGGTAACTCAAAATCAGCAACGTCTGGGTTAAATGTTAAGAAACAACGTAGACCAAGACCAGTAGTCCGTGTGGTGTTTTTAATAGATATTAATGTGACATATTAACAGTGTTTTAGGTATTTAAAACTGTGTGAAATAAATAAATAAATAAGAATACTGTGGCAGACATACACACGTAATTTTACTTGTACGTTAGTAAAATGCCATTAAATTAACTTAACGTTAAACTTAAACAATATTAGTGCTCTTTCCAGCCCTGACTTTTAGATGATTTTGGAAAACTTACCGGAAGTCCTGGCGTTCCTGGAAATCCTGGCAATCCAGAGGGCCCCTGTTATAAAAATACATAATGATAAAAATGTAAATAATAAAAGCCACAGAAGAGAAATCAGCTTCTAGTTTCTTCATGAAGCTCAATGATGATAATGTCAATGATGAAATGGTGAAATGAGGATATCTGCTGGTCAGAGGACGGTATTACAACTTCATATTTTCTTTACTTTTTTTGACTTTGAATGGAGGAGAATGACCAGTAAAGTAATGAAAACCTGGGAAGAAAGTGTTAGTTTCTCAGTAGGCGTTGTCTCTGTTGCTGCAAGAGAAGAGACAGCAAATAAAATAATAGTAATACTCACTCTGATTCCTTTTGGACCATATTGTCCTTGAGGTCCATCAGTACCCTGAGAGGAAAAACAGACAACACACTTGATTAGACGAATAATCTCTTGACTGATATGTGTCCATTTTATTCTCTTATTCAGATTTAGTTGACTTGTGCTTTTTAAAAGCTAGAAATGTCAAACTCAAAGCGAGGTTTCTCTTCTCAACCTTGCGACTCTTCCCTCGTGTGTTCCAATTAAAAAAAACCTTGTTAAACTTCATTAATGTGAACCCACCTTCTCTCCTCGGCCTCCGATTGGCCCCTCAGGTCCGGGGAAGCCCGGGACTCCTGGCTGTCCGGTGAGACCTGGGAAACCCCGTTCACCCTGCACACAGTGACACAGATACAGTAAAAAAATAAATATATATATATATATATATATGAAGTACAAACGTTTTAATATTGTGCGTCTTTTTGCCTACCTTGGTTCCTTTTACTCCGCTGCAGTCACATTTAGATCCCACGCAGCCATGGCAAGCCTGTTGGACGACAAGAAAAATACAGATAAATATTTATTTACTTTGCTTATAAAAGTCCTGTTCATTTTCAGGATTATATTATTATATTATTCTTTTTATAAAAGTCTTGTGGCCAAATTTGGCGACAAAAACACAGACAATACCATACAAAAACTACTTTAAATATCTATCTATCCATCTATCTATCTATCCAAGAAGAATATCCACATTTTGAGCAGCTTTTGGTTTAATTCTAGTTTTGCGATATATATATATTCATATCTATATATACTTATTTATATATATATATACATGTATGTGTATATATATATACAAAAGCTTCAAACTATATATATATATATATATCGCAAAACTAGAATTAAACCATATGCTGCTCAAAATGTGGATATTCTTCTTGGAAAATAATTATAAAAATGTCCTACAGCATCCTGACAACACTGACATTATGATCTCTGTTTGCATATTTTCGCTTGCAGTTGTTTTGTTGGTGAACTCTTTTTATATGATAAAATAATATTATGCACATCTGTAAGTGAAAGTGAATTCCATTGTTACACTCCTACACGCTCCAGTATTTCTTCCCACAGAGAAGGTGACAGTTTTCCCTGGAGGTTTGTTTAATGAAAAAGACGCAAGGTCAGCGAGGACCTCAAATAAATGGCGTTTATCTCGAATAAAACAAATGTATCTCCCCGTGAAATCCTTCGGGTTTTCTTCAGAGTGAGAAAGTTGTGGCGAAGAGGGGTGGAAGGGAAAAGATAGGGAGGGATGGGAGCGGGAGTGCCAAGCTGTTGATTAACTTTTCCCATGCTTGTTGACACAGCGGATGCCAGACGGGCATCGACTGCACGCATGCCAGGCAGTCGGGTTGTGAGAAAGACGGACGGGTTAGCCGAGTCAGCATTCTTCTGTGTCCGTGTTTGTGTTGATGGCTTTTCGTGCTGTTTCTGTGTTAATGGTCAGCGTAGACCCACGGGAGATTTTTTTGTTTTTTTCATTAGCCGTTTCTCCGATACGTTTGCAGAATTTCTTCTTTTTAACATTTATATCTGCAGTTCACCTTTGAGCCGCATTATTAGAGAGCCTCCATGTTTGAGTCTAATGTGAAAGGGGCAGAGAATTGCAAGAAATGTCCTTGATGTTAGGCCTTCAAATGGTCCAAAACCCAAATATACTCAATATGCAGTGATATTAAACAGCAGAAGCTGAAACCTGCAAATGTTGGGGTCTGTTGAGCAAATACAGTGTGACTTAATGGGTCGGGTGGAACGCCGTGCCATCGGAGGCTCATGTCTCAGTGATTCCCACAGTGAGATCATTGGAGGGAGGTTATTTGTTTTGTGACAACTTCCCGACTCCCAAAACAGCGTTACCTCACGCGCATGTGAACAATCGGCTCTACATCTTTGTTTTGCTCTTCCAACGAAACGGCGGAATGTCAGTTTACTAACAGAATGAGGCATCGGCCTCCACAGACGTGTTGAAAGTAGGCAGCAAGTTTCCTTTTATTTAGTCATTTATTGGATTAGAATCGTATTAGACAAAAGAAAAGCTTCAAACAAGCGCTTCTGACATCTTAAGACTCAACAACGTAAAAATGTATTAAATTAAAGCCTGAATTTGCAATGCACGATGTGGGAGTCATTTTGTGGTTCACTGTGACTCTCACTGACAGCATTATAACACTTTCTTTGTCATGGCAAGGTCAAAGGTCAACATCAGACCACGTATAGTGTCAATTCTGCAATATCCTCTTATATTTTGTTTGAATACAACATTTGTTTTTGTCATAAACCTCAATAAACATTTAAATATGTTCTTAATACAAAGACTTTGTATTTATTGTTCAAAGCTACTACAAGGGGTGTAACAGTGTGAAAAGAAATTAAGAAAAAAAAATCTGTATTTGCTGATTTCAACTTCTCAAATGTGAGGATTTTAAATATAATATATTTGCAAATGCAATATATTTTGGTTGTCGGCCGAAGCAAACAATCATGCAGATATGTCTGTGTGGCGTCTTCCTGCGATGCTCAGAGGCTAAAGCAAGGCGCTATCCACAGCCTGAGTTGAGGGTTCGATTCCCACCGTGACCTTCCAACGCCAGAAAGGAGTATTTTTTTCGGGGAGATTAAAATATGCACACAATACGGTCGCATGTTGGCGGTAAACACAAAATGCAAACCGTTATCTGGACTGGAGGGTAGAGAGATTACCGACACACACACACACACACATACATACATGCCTGAATAAATTTGCACACGGGTAGCCGGCCAAGTATGTGTATCTGTGTGTGTGTGTGTGTGTGTGTGTGTGTCGGTGTTTTTACAAGCCCTGAATCTCCAGATTAGTCTCTGGTCTGCTTCAGCTCAATGCAGTCTGCTCTCCCACGCCCAGGCCTGCAGCTCGCACTCACTTCACCTCCATCTCTCTCTCTCTTTCTTTTCATCCATCAGTTTTATTGCCGTCATCCCCCCACCCTCCCCTCCGCCCGACATGCGTTTATCCAGAAAAGCATGACTGCGCTCGCTCTTTAATAAGCCTTTAAAACGTTCATACTTTGCTCAGCTTCATGGACACACACACATTTTTTACTCTGTTACTATGATTTACGTCCACGCTCTAAAATAAACCATAAACCGGACACTGGTTAAGTGTTCATTTCAGCCCCTTGCAGCCCAATAGGACAAGAATAAATACTTTAAGTGTAAACGTAATGACCACTTCAGGAAAAGTGTGTCAAAACAAGCGACACGCATCATTGAGCACATTAAATATTTTATGTAAATGTGGCCGAGTTAAATGCATGAAGGCTTTCCATATATACGATGTCATAACATTCTAAAATTCACTTCATACTGAACGACTGCTGCACTGACAGATTGTGGATTATTTTAATGACGACAAATAAATAATTTCTCTCAAATTGATCTGGGAGTCAACATGGCAAAGTTCTACATAATGTCGTTGCATGTTATAATGTAATTAAGTGGTAAGCATGTTGACATATTTTTGTGGTCGGAGCATCTTGGAACACGTGAGATTATTGGCTTTTATAATAGTTTCTTCCAATATGTACCGTAACTCAATCTCAAAGTAACCAAAGTAAATATTAACCAGCGGGACCCTGTTAGCCGACCCGTTTGCTGCTGGCAGACTATTTCGCAACAAGGAGAGCAGACGGGAGCAACAAGAGAGGATGGCTAGCTACTCAGCTAGCTAATCGGCTAGCTACTCAGCTAGCTAGTCAGCTAGCTAGTCTCCGGAGCTTCCGCCTGCTCTACTCCTGGCTGACTAGTCTCCTAGCGGCGAGGAGTGAAGCAGAGGGACCCAGATGGCCACCAGCTCGTTGTTGGGCTCACTTTTTTGTAACCAGTGTAGCATGAAAGCATGGTGGAATTAGCAAGCTAGCTAACGAGCAGGCCTAAATGAGTCAAATGTATCAGCTCAGTGCGTCAACCAAAGACTCTTGTCACAGCGTATGAAAGCACATCGCTATCGCCAGATAAGTGACGACTTTGTTCGGATAATTTTCCGTAACCAGTGTAGCATGAAAGCATGGTGGAATTAAAGCTAGCTAAGAAGCCAGCCATCCGCTAGTTAGCTTGCTAATTCCACTGTGCTTTCATGCTACACTGATCCACTATGGTATTACAACTTTTAGATTAGTAAAAGATCTGAATACTTCCTGCACCACTGCACATAACTATAATAGATAGATAGAACACACTTTATTCCCCCTTGAAGTTTAATATCGCACACTCAATGAAAGTAAAACCTGTATTATTACATTATTTATCTATTTTATGACATTATGAATCGACTATGAAGACAGTAAAAATACTCCATGCCCCTAATGAAGGTAGTTTGTTGCATGTTTGCTTGATCTCACAGTACGTATTGCTTAGCTCCCATACGGCTGAGGTGTTGCTCTGTGTACTGTTTGATTTGTACTAAAAAATCTGTTTCCCTTTCGGGTGAAATGACAGACTGCACAGATCTGAAATGAACTGATAAAGCTGCCTAAATACAGTGTTAGAAGCATCTCTCCCTCTCCATGCTGTTCCCTCTCTCTACCCTCTCATTTACCCCCCAGGCACTGACGGGGCATGTAATCCCTTTAGAGAGGTCAGTGAGCGGCAGATATGCGCTCCACTCCCTCTGTCTCTATCTACCCCTCACTCTCTCCTTGCCGCTGTCCCACTTTCTTTTTTTTTCTTTTTTCATCCCATCACGCCAACCCCAGCGATCAGGCCCCTCAGGGGAGGCAAACTCTGGCAAACCCGGGCCGGTGTGGCTCCGTATAGGACAGGTAGCGACAGTCAGAGTCGTGCCCACACAGGTGAAGGGGTGGAGGCTCAACGTACACAACGAGAGGTCAAGACGAGGCGGTTAGTGAGCAAAAAGTAGCCGAACTTTATGTTTGATTTTATGGCCTTAAGAAGTACTCAGACCCTTTACTTCAGTAAAAGTAGAACTAATGGAAACACCCACCCAGCAAATAGATCTCTGTATAAAACACCGGGGAGTGTTATGATACAAGGATAAGAGGATGTATACAAGTATGTATAGAAGTGTGTTTACAAGTATGTATACGAGTGTGTATATGAGTATGTATACGAGTGTGTATATGAGTATGTATAGAAGTGTGTATATGAGTATGTATACGAGTGTGTATATGAGTATGTATAGAAGTGTGTATATGAGTATGTATAGAAGTGTGTATATGAGTATGTATAGAAGTGTGTATATGAGTATGTATAGAAGTGTGTATATGAGTATGTATAGAAGTGTGTATATGAGTATGTATAGAAGTGTGTATATGAGTATGTATACCAGTGTGTATATGATTATGTATAAAAGTGTGTATATGAGTATGTATAGAAGTGTGTATATGAGTATGTATAGAAGTGTGTATATGAGTATGTATACGAGTGTGTATATGAGTATGTATAGAAGTGTGTATATGAGTATGTATAGAAGTGTGTATATGAGTATGTATAGAAGTGTGTATATGAGTATGTATACGAGTGTGTATATGAGTATGTCTACGAGTGTGTATATGAGTATGTATAGAAGTGTGTATATGAGTATGTATAGAAGTGTGTATATGTGCATCTTTATGTGCATCTTTTTTGCAGCTGTTAGGCCGGAGAATAAGATATGATTTGTGATAGATTTTGGATAAATCATTCAGAATCTATACAGTATGCATTGCACTGCATGATTCAGGACATTTGTCTTGTTTGTGAAGGTACTTGTACTTTACTTCGCTACTTAATACTTCTACTCCAATGCAATTCTTAGGAAACTATTGTACTTTTTACTCCTCTACATTTATTTGAGTTATTTTAGTTTCTTTCGACATTGAGCTTGATAATACAAAATGTAATCAAATAAACGATGATGTAAGATGATGTGATAAAACCTTAATTTATAATATGATAATATAATAACTTAATTCACAAGCCACCCAGCAGTATTTAAATTTAAAAAAATGAGCTCCACCTTTACCAGCAGCAACATTAAAGTAATGCACACATTAATGCATCAAATAATTATAATCCAACACTATTATATATATATATATCTATATATATATAGATATATATATATTGTTTGAAGCTTTTGTATATATATATATATATATATATATATATATATATATATATATATATATATATATATATGTATATATATTATTCTAAAATGGGACATTTTGCTAAATAACTACTTTTACTTTAGTATACAGGACTTTTACTTGTATTTCTACACTGTGGTATTGCTGCTTTTACTTAAATAAAATACTTCTTCCACTGCTGGCTGAAAGCCACAAAGAAATGCAGACGAAGGCGTAGGATTATCTCAGGGGTGGATTTTTGTACATAAAACAAACGTGCATTAAAAAGCGAGTAGGCGCTATAGGTGTGTACAGAGTGATGGAGGGGTGAGTGAGGTGAGGAGGGAGGAAGGGGGAGAGAGGGGGGGGGGGAGCGGAAGGCATGTACCCGGGGATTAGACTGGCGAGACTGGAATTCCCCCGCTCATCAAAGACTGATGATTAGACACCTACACTGCCCTGCCCTGAATAACACACACACACACACACACACACACACACACACACACACACACACACACATATGCATTCATGCAGCATTGAAACACACACACACACACACACATATGCATTCATGCAGCATTGAAACACACACACACACACACACACACACACACACACACACTGTAAATAGACAAGTACTCTCATAAACAGTACACACAGCTGCAAAGACACCGTGTGTATTTCCATCATTAATATACACAAACTTACTGAACCCCTACAATTTAACCACAACTAATAACTTCTGCTTTCCAGCACTAGAAACCACATGTTAACACACACACACACACACACACACACACACACACACACACACACACATTTAAAATGTAAATGTTTTCCAATACAATTTAGTTGGTTCTACTGTATTTCTGATCCATTATCAATTATGTGAGATTGAGTATTTCCTGTTCCAATGTTCTGCTTAAAGGATCAGTCTGTAATATTTTTGACTGCATAGGACATCTATGTGTCTCATATCAGAATATATAATCCAGTTGATACACTTTCATTTCAACTTCAAATACTTTATTTTGAAAGCATATATATTTCATATATATTACTGTACATTATTCGGTTTTCTATCCAGGATTCTTGACTCTTTTTAGCTACTGTTACTTCCTGTTTGTCGGTGAGGCGAATTCTTTGTCTGTGAAAACCTACGTGGCAATAAAGCTGCTTATGATTCTGATCCATGCATTCATTAAATTAAAATCCATCAAAGTGACATGTTTAGTGTCCTGCTCTAGTTATGAGTTGCCCGGCCATAAAACCATGTTTTTGTGTATCTCTGTGGCTCTTGAGAAACCGATGCATCAGGCCAGAAGTTACATGAAAATCTCTCACGCTCCCTGGTTTCATTCACACTTTTCAGTATCGAACGCTTTCTGACCCCCCCCCCCGCCAAAAAAAATACATAACCGTAAATGTAGCTGTAGTTGGCTTTATGCTTAACATACAGAACCAGTCAGAAGTTTGACTGGTTCTGTATGACAGAAGTAATCAGAGTTTGGTAACTGCTGACAATTTGATGAAGAACAACTAGAGGATTGGGTTGTTTCATGGCTCAGCAACTGTGTGTGTGTGTGTGTGTGTGTGTGTGTGTGTGTGTGTGTGTGTGTTTATATCCCAGTTCTGGAGAGTGGCACTCCAGGCTCCGAGCCGCTGCCCCTCAAACCGTTGATCCCTTTTCATCGCCGCTGGACTTTGACTACTTCAAGGTGCAGACGCCACGAGAGCAACGACCAAACCAAATATTTTCACTTCGACTCAAAACTGTGTGTTTTGAGTAACGGGCTCTTTAGAAGAGGAAGACCCCCGACTGTCTCTCTAACACACACACACACACACACACACACACACACACACACATGCCATCGTGCCACAGTGCCGGTCCAGGAATTCCATTGACATTCCCGTGAATTCTCTTTCTTCTGAACGCACCTGTCTCCCCCCTCTAGTGTTGGTTCTAATGAACCTTGACCCCCGTCAGTGACCTCCCATTGAGCGATACCTGCAGGGAGAGCTCTTCAGCATCCTGAGGCACCAGACCCAGTTCACTTCACGAGCAATTTGGGCAAACATCCACACGAGGGCAACTCGTCCCCGTAAACAGAGACGTTTGAATACGCTGCGTTTGAGTCCGGAGAAATGAGTTGGGCATTTCTCTCCGCTTCTTGCGTTATCCACCAACACACACTTTCTACGGAGAGTTTGGACTTTCTAAAAGTTAACATACACACACACACACACAGACACACACACACACACACACACACTATAAACTATGCTGCAAATCTCCGACTTAGCTGTCGGTTGTTGGGGTTGCATTGTGGGTAATGTAGGCACCAGGTTTGGACAAAAGAGAAGGATGCATGGAATTAAAAAGTCCATAGTTCTGCTGCATGGATTTATTTGATCCTTTACTTCTAAGCCGTCCACTGCTCTCCCTTCAGTTGATACGGAAAATGTATCTGAAGATCAATAAAGACGAAACAACGAAAACGTTGCCCCCTATTTTGACAAACTGCTGCAGAGGGAAGGTGAAGAAAACCCATTCATATCTTTACTGTAAATCTTTCCATTTGATATGTATGTTTCTTGACTTTTGCAATACTATATTTCCTTTTAATATTATTGTTGTGCTCCAAAACACCACAGCCAATTCATTTGCATGTGAAAACCTATTATTATTATTCAACCTATACACAATAAACCTGATTCTGATATACTCATTCCAGTTGTATTACATTGCAATGATCATTTCATCATGTAACAGTTTAACTTGAAGCTCATATTTGCTCTAAATAATTCCCCCGATTGGTGCAGTTTGCAAAAAGCGTGCGTGCAAACGTTGCTGATCTATTGTGGCTCTCGTCAACGGGGAGGGTTGAATTCTTTCCCCCGGGAGACATGACAACCCTCCATGGCCTAGCCCGGCCCGGCCCGGCCCGGCCCGGTCTGACACAGGTCCAAACATGCCCCTCTACCATGCCATCTGCAGCGCTCCACATACATCACCACTTGGCACGGCGCTTCGTAGCCAAGGGCAACGAGAAATTAGAGAGGGGAGCGGCGACGGCGGCGGTGGCAGCGGCGGCTCGCCCCGGCTGAATACCTGGATAGACTGAGCTGGAGGGAGGGAGGGAGGGAGGGAGGGAAGGAGGGTAGGAGACAAAGTTAAAGGAAAGGAGGAAAAGGAAAGATCACGCCTGTGGGGTTTAGGGATGCGTTCAGGTCCACGGTCAGAAAGCTGCAAAAACACAGACAAATCTGTGTGGTCCAAAGTCTTCTTCTTCCTTTTGGGCTTCAGTTAATAAAACGGCTCAAAATCAAAGGGTGTGACTAGTCTGCTCCGAAAACAATCGTGGAACCTTTATACATAATTTTTTTCTTTCTTTTTTTTTTTTTTTTTTTTAGGGTTTCAGTCCAGCGGTCGTGACACGAGGAGCTCCAGCGGAAACAAACGAGTCTATTTTTTAAAGAAATCCCAAAGCTTTTGCTTTCAAGTTCCCTGCAACTGCTAACGCTTGTCTCAATCCGCGTCTCATCAGGACCGCGTCCAGCTGCAGCGCTGCTCGCCTCCTGCTCTCTGCTTTCGAGGGATCGCGGGAAAAAAAAAAGCATCAATGCAAACAAATCGCAGGAAAACGCCCGAGGCAGTGAATGAGTCTGTGTAAACCTCTAAACAAAACTGTTTGGATGAGCCTTAAATATTTACCCAGAAGCCTCTGCTGTAGATAAAACTAGATAGCACTGGATGTCCTGATGCGTTATCTGTGAGATAAGTGGGACAGAGAGGAGTCGCCTGGGGCTTCGTTTACGAAAGCTACGGGGATTTATACATGTGGAAAAAGGGGTCGTTACGTTCACACCTGAGCTTCACGCCCATAACTGATTGTTGAGCATCACATTATGGGGAAATAATCCGCTACTTGAACAGGTCCAGTTCATCCCAAAAGGTGTTGGATGGAGGTTGAGGCGAGTCAAATTCTTCCAATTTGCATAAAAGAAGTGCATTCTCTGGAGCTATTTGACTCTTGAATGGTGCCTTTAGCACTCTGCGGTGCATTTAGTCTTAAAGTCATGTTCTTTTCTGGAAGCCCACTGAGGCACGTTTGTGATTTTGGGGCGATACAAACACACTAAATAACATTTTATTGAATGAATTATTCATGGCATTTTGTGCCATTTTTTATATGCTGAGCTCATTCCACTCCTGAGTTGTAAATCCTAGTTAACACATACTGCTTCCTCTTAGCGTTGCACCTCTGACCCTGCTGCTCCGCTGAGCAAAGGATTGTGGGTCAGAATAGCCAGAAAAGCGTGCTGGCTTGCCCGCTGCAAAATGATTGAACATCCCGGTATTTTTGTCATCCTGCATTTGACATACTATGTATTGGGGACGAAATACTTTTTGCTGGCATACTAAACACACAGTGTGCTTCTACCTGGACACCTGCGGTTCCACGTCTTCGCCACACGGGGGCGGCGGCGACAGACGGGAGCATGCAGGTGAAAAGATGAAGAGCATCTCAGCCGCAGTAAAGAGGCCAAACGGTGTTTAAGACATCCACGAATCAGAAGGCCAGAAAAAAATACATCTTTTTCTAGATGCCCTCTCCTCGTTCTGCGTATGAATAACCTAGACTTTCTTTTTTAGTGTTTGACTGTGTTTTATTTGGTTCAGATCCTCACAGCACACAGCAGCTGTTCACTGTTCCAGGGGGAGTTATTAAACTGTGAGGCTTTCTATTGTTTCTGCACCAAGAAAAAAAAAAAAGTTACACAATAAGCAAGTTCAGTTTTTCCGTTCCTCGATAAATATTTCTATCTGCAAAACTTAAAATCTATTTTGTTAACTTGTGTTGCTTCCTGAATGCTCTGTGGCTGCACACATGATGGCCTTTCATGTGCTCTTGACTAAAAACACAAAGGTTGAGTAACTTTCTCTCTTCTTGTCTCGTCTTTTTGCTCTTTCTCTGCACCTCTCACCTACACTCCTTCAGTTTGTCTTTCTTTCTCTTCTTCCACATCGCCACTCCATCTATCCCTCTTCCTCCTCCTCCTCCTCCTCCTCCCCCTCCTCCTCTCTCCTACTGTGCTGTGACAGATGTCTGATATTTCCCGTTGTTCTGACCGGTGGGAGGTCGGTTTGTCTAGGAATGCCATGCACTCCGTGTTGACATGCATAAACAAACACATGTGAACACACACGCACACACACGCACACACACACACACACACAGACACACACAGACACACACAGACACTCTATTATTTAAATACTGCTGGGTAGCTTGCTAATTAAGACAAAGTTTTATCATAATCTATAATATTGCATCATTGTTTATTTGATTATATTTTGTATTATCAAGCTCAATGTCTAAAGAAACTAAAGGAATCCATTTTAATTCCATTTTATGTTGCACTATATTGACAATAAATATGGAAAAACAAATGTGAAGAAAACACAAAAGAGAAGGATGCATGGAATTAAATGTTGCTTTCCAAAAAAAGTGAGGTTTTCTTAAACAAATCATATTTTATTTAATCTCCAATTCCTTTCCCCCACTATGTACGAATGTAAGCCGATATATGTATCCCTATAAAGGAACTTCTACAAGCAAAAAGAGAGAGAAACTAAAAAGAATGTAGTTTAACCTGCCTTTTATCAACACTCAACACAAATTAAAGTGACAAATTAAAAGTATGGCCGAGAAACATATCAAACGAATAAATAACGAAGAAAAAAAACATCTAAGTTACAAACAAGCGGTGGCTCAGACGCCTCCGTGTCACTGAACAATGTGTGAAACGCTCCGACAGAGACCTCGACATGCACCATGCTCTGCTGCTGAGCATTATCCTCCGACTGCGTGCTAACGGCTTAGCCGCATACCAGCCGGCACACTGACCTGCAGGATTAACTCAGACCGGGCTCCACCTGAGGGACACACACAGCGGCCTGCAGCGCAGTGTGAAGTGCAAACAGTATTTGTGACTACCGTATGTACAGTACAAGTTCTTAGGCTTTGAGCTCGGGACTCTGATCTGATGTAGAGGGAGGAAAGAAAGAGGGAAGAAAGAGGAAAGAAAGAGTGGGGGACGTGGAGACGAAGAAAGAAACGGACAAAGTGATGAAAAGTGAAGAGAAAGAAGTAGTGCTCCAACTGAAACTACAAAATAGTTTGATTCACGCTGCATGAATTCATGTTTTCATACTAACGACGGATCAAAGGAAGGAGGCGCTAGTGAGAATCATCCACGGAACGTTTTCTCGGGTTTCAGCTCATTGGATTTCTTTGTTGTTTTTTTTTTAAATCCTACAAACGTAGTGTTGTGGTTGCGGTCGTCCTCGACCAAAGAAAGTATTCGTCGACTAACACGGACACGATTTTGTCGATTAGTTGACTTAATTGACAGATCTGTAGAATTGGGTTTCTGCAACAAACAAAAAAACTCACACACCGCACCCCTTTAAATCTTGTGTTCACCAGAGATGTTGCTCATAAGTTTCTCATAATCCTTCAGCATGAAAAGAAAGCACAAAAATTGACCAATCGGATAAAGAAACCAAAGTCGAGAAAGACCAAAACAACCGATTAGTCGACGAATGGACTAAGAAGTCTCACCAACAAAAGGCCCCAAAGAAAGCCCACTGTGCTCTCCCTGATCAGCAGCAAGCAGCAGAGGGATGAAGTCAGCATCTAGCTGGTTAAAATAATGGAGTGTGTAGCAGCTAAAGAGCCAGATATTTCCCTCAGGAGTTGGTGGAGACCAAAAACAGAGCAAGAAGAGAGAGAATATGTTGGGAGAGAAACACGAGTCCAAACGAATGCTAATGTTGTTTTTTCGTGGCGTCTTTATAAGATAATATATCACATGTTGTTTTTACAGCTTGTTGTTGCCCCCAAGTCACAGAGAAATCTGTTCACACAAGTTGGGTTTGAGGCACTAAAACAGACTCTTCTCATAAAGCGTTCGTAGCTTTACTTTTATGAAAGCACTGCAATTTGTAGGTAGCCAACGAATCAAGGGTCGAACAAACAGCCGTCTTGGAAAAATGGGGAATAAAGTTTTTATAAGATATCACACAAACTGTTTTGTTATAGGAAAACAGGCTGTGAATGCATCCCACCGTTCTTCCCAAAAAAAGTGTACAGTGTTACAACAACATCTCACTACTTCCAGCCTTTTGCTCCCAGAGAGACCTGAGTCATAACTCTCGCGTCCACAAGAGGTTCTTGTCAGGAAAAATGTAAACATGCCTCCATCGTTTTAGGCAAAGAGGAAAGAAGGGAACAACCAGGGGGATCACATATGTGTCTATAGCTTGTCTTTTACTTTTAAATAACTCTGTCAGGATAAGTATATAAAAGGTTATGCGATAGCGCTGTAGACTGAAACAGTAGCGCCGCACGCGCACACACACACACACACGCACGCACACACACACACACACACACACACACACACACACACACACACGCAGAAACAAACACTCCATACCACTTATTCCCATGTGGCTTTCGGGGAAGCTCTGTTTCCTCCTCAGAAGTTTGATTAGACAAACAGGTGCCCAGAGTGGAAGAAAGAGCCTTAAAAGTAGGGAGAGAGAACGAGAGAGAGAACGAGAGAGAGGGAGAGAGAGAGAGAGAGAGAGAGAGAGGGAGAGAGAGAGAGAGAGAGAGAGAGAGAAGAAGAGAGAACCAGATGCCCTCCCACACTACGGTCGAATCAGCTGCAGTCAAAACAGCTTTCTGCCTCTCTGAAGCAGCGCTGATGACTTCATTCATTCGTTCATGGACGACTGCAGACTACACGCTAAGCTGTGTGTTTTAGCATTGTGTGTGTGTGTGTGTGTCTGTGTGCGCGTGTGTGTGTGTGTGCGTGTGTGTGCGTGTGTGTGTGCGTGTGTGTGTGTGTGTTATCGCCTCTCGCCATCAGTCCCTCATGTGAGATGAACAGATCTGGAGGGTTGGGGGCCGAGAGAGACGGAGTGCTAGTTCATGACAAGTGCAGGCGAACTGATTGGTGGACTTTGCTGTCAATCACCACATCAGTACTCCTGTTACTTTTATGAGTAAAATAAGTTCTCATGCCTGGTTGTAGCCCCGACTTGTGCTGTATTGTTATGGCGGCGGCAGGTTTAACTCTTTACTGCTATAAACGAATGCCTATTTTATGTGTTTATTCTAATACTCTTGAGAATAAATCACATTCTCACAATCACGTAAAGTTAGAAATATCTGCGGCTCGGTTTGACCGGAGTAAACATTTTAATTATGTTCCGTTGAGTGGTGTCATTACGTTTTAGTAATCAGAATTTGTATAAAAGAAATTTGTGACTTCATATTTCTGTCCTGAAAAAATGTGGAGGCTGCAGGTGGGCCACTAATGCAGAAAGTTGCCTTCTGGCTTCGAAGAAATGTCTTATTATTATTTAGGAAGTCTTTCTTTTTTACATTTCTGAACGTGAAAGAGCAAGAAAGCTCGGGAACAAGGTGACTTTGTGTTTGACATTCAGCGTCCAATTTAAAAAGATGCGGAGGGAAAGACGAGAGTGACCACAGATACGGCGTGGAGGCAATAAAAAGGCGTTGAGTGACGGAAAAGACGAGGCCGGTCATCATGTTTGTTAATAAGTACCCAGGGGAAGCTGTGCGACACGGTTTTAAGCAGGTGAGAGGGAAAGAGAAAGGAAACAAGGAGACATCTGTAGATCAAGGTCACCCGCTGATCTCAGACAGATTAAAACTCCTCCTCCCTTCTTCTTCTTCTTCTTCTCCTCCTTCTTCTTCTTCTTCTTCTTCTCTCCAGAAAGAAAGAATGCAAAACAATAAACGCTCCCGCTTTAGGGGACAAATATGTGATTCATTTCGATTCCCTGCACCTTCTGCATTTATTTGCTCTCTTTGATCCTTTTTTTCTTTTTCTTTTTGCTTCTCCAGTCGAGCTTTATTGTTTTCCTTTGCTTCCCACCTGAAGCGATATGTTTTTCACTCTGTCCCTTAAGCAGCGCTCTGTTTTTCCTTTGGGCTGTAACATTTCCCTTTCTTTTCTGGAGGGAGAAAGAAAGAAAGAAAGGCGGTAGGGAAGGAGAGAGGGATGGAGGGAGGGAGTGAGGGAGGAAGGGAGGGATGGAGAGAGGGAGCGAGGGAGGGAAGGAGGGAGTGAGGGAGAGAGGGAGGTAGGGAGGGAGGGAGAGAGGGAGAGAGGGAGCGAGGGAGGGAGAGAGGGAGGCCGGCATGTCTTGTGACTTTTTAGTGTAGGTGGACTTGGCCCACTGGTTCGCAGCCACACACACACACACACACACACACACCCACACACACACGCACGGCAAGAGAATTTCATTTTTATTTATTTTTTAAATAAAAAAAAAAGGGTGTACAACTTCACTACAAGCTGAAAGTTGTTCCTGGACTTGAAAACACTTCCCCTCCTGCATCAATGATAAATAATTCTCCCACACAGCTGCTGCCTCCGTAATACTTTCCGTTTTGTATTATCTGACACATATCACATGAACAAACAGAGTCCGATGTTTAATGCTGAAGTTCCAGATGTCTGTCTTTCCCACCAGCACATGAACACAACGAAGCATTTGGCTAAAATGCAAAACAAACCGCATAAAAAACACAAAAACATTGGATTGTCACCAAACGCTGATCCCAGAATCAAATCTTACAAACAGACACAACTTTCCGATCCGAAAACCAGATTCAAGCCCACGTAAATGTCTCCTGGTCTTAAGGAAAGAAAAAGACTCAAAGTGGGAAACGTTCAAAAAGAAGATGAAGCCGATACGGGCCGAGACGTAGACGCCCTTATGTTTGCAAGCGTACGCACATCTGACAAAGAGTTTCTTTATCGTTCACTCAACGTGCCTCACTACCAATCCACCGAGGAGGAATCTAAACCGGCAGGACGTATCTTCAGGATCCAGAGATCCGCTTGATAGAAGCTCGTCTCGAGAGCTTTCTATTTAAAAAAAAAACTTAAAGAACTAGAAGTACATTTGACCAATCAACCAGCTCGCTGAAACCGAAAAACGTATTTGAAAACTCTTCCGATGAAGCATAATCTTATTTGAATAAATGCATCTTGCAACTTCATATTTCTATGCAAACCTAACCTCTTCGAGTAGATGATTCACCAACACTCTTGAATTGGTGTCCTGAGGAGGAGGAGGAGGGACACTTTGATGGAGAATTGGTGGGACAGTTTTGTAATTTTGGAAATAGAAAACTCTTGACATCTCCATTTTAAGATGATAATGTGCAAAGTTGCCGTGTGGCAGCTCAGAAATAATAATTACAACTTAAATAGTTTTCTCTGCCGAGCCGTAATGCACTCATTACTGCCCTCTTGTAGCTGAAGAGCAGAAAACACCCACTGAAACTTGAGTTACAAACTTGGCGGCAACCTCCAGTTCTGAAAAGAGAAGCCGATGCAGAAGTGTCTTAAAGCTGCATTCTCTCTCCTGACCACCAGGGGGCGACTCCTCTGGTTGTATAGAAGTCAAAGCTTCATGTGTTAAAGCTGCATTCTCTCTCCTGACCACCAGGGGGCGACTCCTTTGGTTGTATAGAAGTCAAAGCTTCATGTCTTAAAGCTGCATTCTCTCTACTGACCACCAGGGGGCGACTCCTCTGGTTGTATAGAAGTCAAAGCTTCATGTGTTAAAGCTGCATTCTCTCTCCTGACCACCAGGGGGCGACTCCTCTGGTTGTATAGAAGTCAAAGCTTCATGTGATAAAGCTGCATTCTCTCTCCTGACCACCAGGGGGCGACTCCTCTGGTTGTATAGAAGTCTATAGAAAATGACTCTACTTCTCTCTTGATTTATTCCCTCAGTAAACATTGTAAACATGAGTTTATGTCTCAATCTCTAGTTTCAAGTCTTCTTCAATACAGCATGATGTTCATTTAGTAAATTATGGTCCATTTAGAGTCAAACAGACCATAAAGCAGGGGATGCTTTAGGGGTATACTCTGCTGGCATTTACACTTCTACTTGTGTAGATAAACATGAAATAAAAGTAATAAAAAAGTTTGGTCCTGTTGTCACCTTTTACATGGACTCTACCTGAAAAGTTTTTATTTATTTTATTTTTTAGAATACAGAACATCTTAAACTTCACAGCGTTTTAAAGGATCCTGAGGTTCATGGACAACGTGTCCTGGTGTGATGGGTAAAACCGTCCAACATACTGCTGGTTCAAAGACGTTGCAGTAATGTCCCATACATTCACAGAATTCTTCTTAATCTTAATCTGTAGAAGGAGCTCTGCTTTAATCTGGATATTCCCAGTGCCCTTTAAAGACGTGACCTCTGTTTAACCCTCCACATCAGAAGATCACAGATTCCTGACTTCCATAACCCCGAAGAGCCTTTAAGAAACTTTAAGTCCCTCACACACCGGCTCGTGGTCATGTGGGGCGACTATGAGCTGTTGTCTTTTCTTTTGGGGGGTGGGGGGGGGGGGGGTCTGGTTAGTGATGAGAACAAAAACATAATAAAAAACATAGATGGATGGATGGATGATTGAGGGGAGAGGAGGGGGAGGAGGGGGAGGGGGGGTGATACACGGTTGACCTTTAAAGCCTCAACACCAAACAGTGCAGGATGAAGAAAATAAAGAAGTCTTCAACACACACACCGTGTTTACCCTCCTCTTAATGCTGGGGGGGGGGCAGAGGGGGGGAGCAGGGGTGGGGGGGGCAGAGGGGGGACCAGGGAGGGGGCAGAGGGGGGGGGTGATAATGGAGTTAAGAGGGAGGAAAAGATGTCTTGTGCAAAGAGATTAAATGAGATTATGACCCCAGTGGGAAGAAAACTACGAAGCAAGACGAGAATTAAACATCTTGAACAGAAAGAAAAATACAATTGTTTGATTTACTACTTCTGCTACTGCTGCTGGTCCAGGTACTACTACTACTGATACAAATACTACTTCTGCTACTGCTGCTGGTCCAGGTACTACTACTACTGATACTGATACTGCTACTGCTACTGCTACTACTGCTGGTCCAGGTACTACTACTACTGATACAAATACTGCTACTGCTACTACTGCTGGTCCAGGTACTACTACTACTGATACAAATACTGCTACTGCTACTACTGCTGGTCCAGGTACTACTACTACTGATACAAATACTGCTACTGCTACTACTGCTGGCCCTGTAGGTACCAAGATATAATACTTCTACTCTTGCTGGTACTGTAAGCACTACTACTACTACTACTGATATAAATACTTCTACTACTGCTGGCCCTGTAGGTACTAATACTACTGACACAAATACTGCTCCTGCTACTACTACTAGCCCTGTAGGTACTACTACTACTGATATAAATACTGCTACTACTGCTGGGCCTGTAGGTACTACTACTGATATAAATACTGCTAATACTGCTGGGCCTGTAGGTACTAATACTACTGACAAATACTGCTACTTCTACTACTGCTGGGCCTGTAGGTACTAAGCCTGTAACTCTTGCTACTGCTATTCTACCACAGCAAAACCTACTTCCGTTACTACTACTACTAATTGTACTACAACTACTACTGCTGCTACTACTATTCTACAATGTCTACAGGTACTTGCGTACTTGAGAACTCTTACTAATACTGTTACTCTAAATACTACAGCAACTTCTACAAATACTACTTCTTAACTATATTTCTACTACTACTGCAACTAGACCTACAGGCGACTGCAGTTACTACTGCTACTACTAGCGTTAAAACACGTGGTACTAACTAATTGTACTACTACTTAGTGTAACTCTTACAACTGCTGCATGTTGCTGCTACTACTTGTAGTACTAGTACCTACTGCATCCAGTACTACTTCCAGCTGTAAAAGAGGAGGGAGTGAAAGTACTGGATAGAAGTAATTAGCTGTCTAAACATTGACTTTTTTGCCCACCTGTTAATCCTAATGGCATCTTCAGCTCATTGACACCTCAGTGTGAGTTCTACCAGGAAACACACACACACACACACACACACACACACACACACACACACACACACACACACACGTACACACACAGTACTCCTTCATAATGTGCAACTATATAAAATGAGGTAAAGAGGATTGCTGCTTGTTTAAGGAGCCCTCCTCTCGGAGCAGGTGAGATAAAGATGGAATTTGCCTTCCAGGACAAACACAAAGGGAGGCGAGAGATGGGAGAGAGAGATGGGGGAGAGATGGGGGAGAGATGGGGAAGAAAGATGGAGGAGAAACACAGATACAGTCAGAAAAAGGAGGAGGGTAAAGGAACGTTTATTATTCCGTCGCGTCGAACGACTAAAAAAAAGACGACTAAATCTGCAGCCATGTTTTTTCAAAAGAAATATGCAAAAATAAATCTGTTTTCGTTTCGTATAGGTGTACATGGCTATATTAAAAAAAAGAAATGGTAGCTGCAAGCGAGAAAGATAAATGCACTTTTGGTGCTTTTTTTCCCCCTCTGACTTTAGTCTACAAGACAATTAAGTATCGCTGCAACCAACAATTAACTTTATGCCAACTGGTTTTATGAAATGAATGAAAAATGCCCGTACGATTCACAAAAGTTCAGAATTGGATGAAACTGGTGGGAAACTGGCAGGAATTCTTGCAATTCAGCCACTTTTTTGGTGGAGGAAAAGAAATGCTGCACTACCTCCTTCAGTTGGAGACAACTCGATGAGGAGGAAAGAAAAGAAGAGCAGACTGACGAAGAAAATCATAAAAACTAAGAGACAAAGATGAGAGAGAGAGAATGAGCTCAGGTGCAGCGCTGCAGACGTATCTCTGCAATCAGAGGATGTTATGGCTAACACGCGCACACACACACACACACACACACACACACACACACACACACACACACACACAGACAGAGTTCCACCTGGGATGTGGGTCATGTAAAAGGTGAGGCAACCTTTGTGTGTGTTTTGTGTGTTTTGTGTGTGTGTGTGTGTGTGTGTGTGTGTGTGTGCGTGTGTCTGTGTGTGTGTGCGCGCACAGGAAAGCATGCATCAAATTAAGTGTGTGTTTGTGGTTGCGCGGCATGACGGGTTCAAAGGAAAACCTCCAGGTATACATTACCGCTGAACTCCCTCACCTGGCTGAATGGTAGATTCATATCTGGGTGGGGATTAATACTGCACACACGCACACGCACACGCACACACACGCACACACGCACGCGCGCACGCGACCAAATAGTGAAACAGTGATGTATGAGCTCTATTTAAGACAAATTAATTATTACAAGCCGAGGCAGAGGCTCTTTGCGTGTGTGTGTGTGTGTGTGTGTGTGTGTGTGTGTGTGTGTGTGTGTGTGTGTGTGTGTGTGTGTGTGTGTGTAGGTGTTTATTTTCGATGAGCTGAACTCCAGATATGTGGTGGTATTGTGTCACACACACAGCCTCCACTAGGGGGCCTCGGTGGGAACACGAGTGCAGCTCAGACATAACCAGGAAAAGTGGGAGAGAAAGTTGAAATAACTTGCAGCAACACCTGCGTCCTCCCTCCATCTTTCATTCACATCCTCCTCTTTCTTTTTGTTTTTCATCATCTCAACTCAAGGTCCTCTCACTAACTTTTTCTGGAGCCTGATCAGACTCCAGTCCCTGACGAAGGTCCTCTTCCTCCTCTTCCTCTCCAGGTGGGTGGGGTCAGCCACATTCCTAGGTACAAAGTGGACCCTCCCCTCCTCTCTCCATCTCCATGGCAACAACAACAGCCACTCGCCCCCCCCCCCTCCCCCTTTCCCCCGGTAACATAGGCGACCAACACCTACACACATGCCTTTGCTTCTTTATTTTTACTCTCATTAAGACACAATGATTGAGTGAGATGTCCGCTGACCGACTAAGAGAGCATCTTCAATCCTCAGTCGGGGACTAATAAATCATTTTAGAAGACATATTTCCCTCTAGTGAAATAGATTTGAAGCCCTCTAAATGCATCTGGTTACATCAAACAACGTCAGCGCCTTTTTACTGACTGTTCTGGCTCGCATGAAATAAGATTTAATCTGTTTCGTGCTGCAGCAACACCCCACCGGCAGGCAGGAGCAAGGTCCCCGAGTTCAGGCTTTAAGTTGTATGTTTTGTAGGCAGGATGCATAAACTCATGGATTGGGGGGTGGGGGGGGGGGCACCTGTGTTGTTATTTATACAAATGATCTGGTGTAAACTTGGTGCAGGCTCCCCCCGTCCTCTCACCCTGAAGTAAGTCCAACTGTCTTCAAGGTGGAGGTGTGCAAAAGTCTCCTGGAACATAAAAAAAAAAAAAGTGCTACAGGCTCATACCACACATGGCTGATGAACAGCAGGCCTGATTGGACACGCCGTGTGTGTGTGTGTGTGTGTGTGTGTGTGTGTGTTTGGGGGGGGGGGGCGGGACCGTGTGCAGCGAGCCCTCGTGAATTATTAATGAGCATGTGAATATTCATGGTATGGATGGGCTGTTGGAATATTACATGAGGACTCGGGCCGAGACGCTGCACGCTGACGGGTCGATGACTTTGAGGGAGTCAAGGCTGCGGCCACTGTAGTTCAAACTAATGCAGCGTGGAGCGGGTTTTTAAAAGCATGCAAACAAACACCTCCTGGGTCTCAAGTGCAAGGAGACATTTTCACCTTCATGCACATGCACACTGGCTGCAGAGGACCTGAGCCTGCGTGTGGTTAGGATGCAATAAAGATGTATTTATGTGAATCCATACTTCAATACGCGCCAATAACCAGGTGCTGATAAAAAAAAACACACACACACACACACACACACCTGCATAAAGGGAGGTGCAACTTTCATAAAACGCTGCAACAAATCCCATTCCCGCTGCTCTGGGATGTGGAAGTGGATGTCACCAAAACACAGAATTACGCACCGCGTGTTTTTTTTTGGGGGTTTTTTATTTTTTTTTTAGTTGAGACTAAACAGTTTCTCTCTCGTGTCTATGAGGTCTGAGTCTCATGTGTACGAGACTTTTAAAAAGTGCGATGCAGGCTGAGGAAAGTGCGCCGTGCGCGGCCGGCGTGTCGCTACAGGTCGCCTCCTGCTGCTGCAGCGGGGAGGGAGAAGCGTGACGCGCAGGGACCGGGACAGAAACCCCGTCCGATTCTTCCATGAAACTACAAAGCAGAAGGTGCTCACGGGTCCCCGACGTTTCCAAAAAAAAATAATTAAAAAATAAAAATAAAAAGAAGAGAGGAAAAAAAAAAAAAAAAGTGCAGTAAAAGCTCAGGACAACTGTGTGTAATCGGGTTCATTGTTTTTCATTGCAACATAATTGTAACTGGATTACGATTATTATTATTATTATGTATTTATTTTTTTATTAGAGCAGAAGGATAAGCACTTGTTATAAAGCAAGCCTCTCTATTTATAAACCTCCGTCGGGGCCGGCGGTGAGAGCCGGTGGTGTCCCGGCGCCGGCTGAGGGGAGAGCAGTCTCGGGTCTCTTCGGGTTCTTCGTGCGGGGTTCAAAAGCCGATAAAAGAGGGGGGTAAGAAGGTGGCGGGTTGCGGGGGTGGGGGGGCTCTTAAAATCTCTTGCAACTACCCCAAAAAAAAAAACCCCAAAAAAAGGAAAGAAACCGGGAAACGCACTTACCGCAGAGTCGGATCGCTGCACCGCGACGCACAGGGCGAGGACGAGCAGCGGCACGGCGAGCCGTCGCAGGCTCCTCGAGTCTTGATTCATCTCGGTGGGGTGAATAAAACAAGGATCCGCCTGCGTTAACACTCACTAACTCTACTCTCTAGTCGCGTGTCATAGCCCTTCTCTCTCTCGCTCTCTCTCTCGTCTCTCTCTCTCCCCCCTCTCTGCACACTTGTTCTTCAGAGAAATAGAAATAATAAGAAAAGGCACTTCTTCTCGGCGTGTCGGCTGTTGTTGCGCTTGCAGAGGCTCCCAGTGGTCCTGGCTCTGGCACCGTGCGCCTCTGCAGTCCCCCTCTCTAACTTTTTCTCTCCTCGACTTGCCACTGCCTAGCCGGATCTACTTCCCGCACCCAGGGCGCACTGATATCTAGCTCCCTGAACCTACACCGAAGACAGGCGAGTTCATCTGAAATATAGTTTCAGGGAAGAATTGCGTCTTAAAAATGTGGTCCTACTCTGGCAACCAATGTGTGACATGTCACCTCCAAATAATGATCTGTTTAAAAATCACTCTGCAATTAAAACTGATTGAATCATGTTAGGACCTCGCATGCGCGGATGGATTTGGTGCCTTCCTTCATGCGTGCCTCCCCAATACTACCCAACGCCTGAGGCTGCACAAAAAAAAAAAAGGTTTGACATTAAACCTTTATTTGACATTTTCTATCCGCCCGAACATGTTGCATTCCTGCCAGATTATTAAGGGGCCAAATTCTCTCTTTTGACTCCTGACAGAGGGATGCTGCCGGCAGAATGGAACAAAGTCAAACTGTACTTTAAACAAACCCAAAGAACATCATCCTCTTCTTCTCATTCCTTTACATTGAGCAAGAGGGAAGCTGCTGATACTGTCTATCATATAAGACACTATTGTCAAAACCTCCTGAAACATATATATACAGTTTCTATATACAATATACAGTTCATCATGAAATGTGAAATGTTAAATGTTCATGACAACGAGTCCTGATAGCACTGAAACACCTAAAATTCAGGTGAAATCCTTTATGGGGGCTTGAAGTTGTAAAGTAACGAGGAGTTAATGAGCATTGATCTGTTTCAAAACTTTCACTCTCAACTTGCATTTGATTTGTTTTAGCTCTTTTTGTCTCTGAGCTTATTGACTTGAAGTGAGTCTGCATCTCATAATGTCAAATGACCTTAAACTAAACGCAACAGCCAGTTGCCAGCTTATTAAACTAATGCAATCTAATGCAACAGTCTTGCGATAATTCCTACAATGTTTCGTTTTGAAACTGTTTTTGAAAACTTCATGTGCATGGTCATTTTGGAGTGTGACACTGACAGGTGTTTCTGTTAATGTGTCCACCCCATTTATATCAGCGAGCGACTGCAGATCCATAAGTTTCCTGATAACTGGTAGAGATGAGATCTGGAAAAATGTAACAAAGTGTTCAGTTACTTTGAAGAAAGTATACGAGCTTCTTAGGTTTGAACTATTTCTGCTACACGGGCTTAGGGTTAGGGTTAGGGTTAGGGTTAGGGTTAGGGTTAGGGTTAGGCTTAGGGTTAGAGTTAGGGTTAGGGTTAGGGTTAGGGTTAGGCTTAGGGTTAGGCTTAGGGTTAGGGTTAGGGTTAGGGTTAGGGTTAGAGTTAGAGTTAGGGTTAGGGTTAGGGTTAGGCTTAGGCTTAGGCTTAGGCTTAGGGTTAGGCTTAGGGTTAGGGTTAGGGTTAGGGTTAGGGTTAGAGTTAGAGTTAGGGTTAGAGTTAGAGTTAGAGTTAGGGTTAGGGTTAGGGTTAGGGTTAGGGTTAGGCTTTGGGTTAGGGTTAGGGTTAGAGTTAGAGTTAGGGTTAGGGTTAGGGTTAGGGTTAGGCTTGGGGATGTAGTTTGGGTTATAAATATACTAATAATGACAATAATAAGCCATCAAAGTCCTATGGCAAAGTGCAACAAAAAAAAAGAAGGTCCCAGGACAGATCCCTGCGGTGCTCCACAGCTGAAAAGCTGTCGAGGCGAACAAAGATGCCTTTATGTTAACGAGGAACACGAGTGTAATGTCAACAAAAATCAGTCGGTACATAAATTATAACGCCGTGACAAACTGTTGAAGACTCACTCAGGTCAAGTTGAACTAAAATAGAACATTCAAGAGCTAAATGAGGACTGTTTGCAACCTGAGTAACTCAGTGTCTGCACCATGTTTAGAGCAGCAGATGAGGATTGAGGTGTTCAAGGTTTTTGATGTCATCTCATACTTAAAGGTCGGCTTCTATATATGTAACAATTAACATGTATTGCCGATGTGTGAACGGATTGAAAAACTGAGACCTTCCCCAACTTTTCTCGGGGAAGGTCTATACAGCTCTATACAGCTTGCTGACTGATTTCTATGTAAAGTTCGAGGGACATTTTTGCATTGAAAACCCAAAAGAATGTGCCGTTTACGTGCGTCCTAGTAGTGTGTAGCTAACGTAGCATTTCTAATTTTAGCTAACAACACTAACACTTTCTGATTTTAGCTAACAATAAATTAAGTGTCACTAACGATTGCGTTCTACTAGCCAAGAGTGATGCAAGGCAGGGGCGGCAAAGTACCGCTAACTGTAAGCTAAGCTAAGCTAAGCTAAGCTAAGCTAAGCTAAGCAAAGGCAAGCTGGTTATTATCGTGGAGCCAAACGGTCCAAATGAAATGTAGGGTTATTACAGATAGCAGCTAACGTTATTCTAAATTTGACATGTGATTGTAATGTGACGTCACATCACTGTTTTGCAACAGGATGCCGACTGCAGTTCACTTAACGGCCACCAGGGGGTGTAATAACGAGGATATTCTGAAAGTTACATATAGGCTCGCACATTTACGATAAATATGATCCTCACAACACAAAGCTATTATGTTCCTAAAATATATTTGCAGGATACATTTTTTAAGTTAAAAGAAAACAAATATGTGTCAGATTATTACAAATGTATGATTCACAACAGAAATATGATGCAACCACACCAGATTAAATACAGTTTACTGGTTAGTAACAGCCGTAATAGAGTATAATATGACCACTGTATTGATTATGTGTATGACAATATAGCATAAATAATCATAAGCTTATTTTAAAGTACAGTGATTATTGATAGACTCACTTTTTAAGGATATTGTTTTGATATCAAAGGGGATAAAATAAAGGAAAAAAAATGTGCATAAAGTTTTTTACGAGATCATAATTGAGCATCATAAGAATTAAAGTCTCTATAACATCTATAACATTTATATATTTTCTTTATTCATCGCTTTTTTTTCATGGATTAAAAACCAAACGAAGACTTTTGAAGGTTTTTGAAGAGCCTCCTTTCGCAGCACCAACCAGGTCGGAGAGGTTACCGTCTGTGCGCGTGGGTAAACTCTCCTAAAGGTACATGGAGGCATGAATGACATGTGTTGGCCCCTCCCCTCCCCGCTGCTGTGGTGCGCTGCTGAGTCGAAGCGCAACAACCCGGAGAGCGCAGCAGCGACTTCACCGCCGCAACTTTGGTGAGTTGGATAAGCTCTCATTTTATGAAAGAAATCACCTTAACATTTGTGGATTGTGGTTAAATGCGTGAATCTCTCTCTCTCTCTCTCTCTTTCTCTGTGTGTGTGTGTGTGTGTGCGTATAAATGCGGGTTGTGTTTGGCGGTGGGACTACTTTATCTCTTCTCTGTGTCTGTCTCCGGGTAGATGACAGGCTTTTTTTTTTTTTTTGGAGCCGTCGATGAGCGCGTTTGAAGTGCCTTGCTGGTGAAGACAAGGGGATCGAGTCTCGAACCCGCGGTTCCCCCTTCTCCGCCAGTCGGATCAAAAATGAAATTCCTGTAAGCCATTTTTTTTTTCTCCTTCTCCCCTCTCTCCTCCTCAACGCTTCAAACTTATTTCTCCCCCCCCAAAAAAAAAAAAAAAGTTCTCGGCTTTTGCTGCCGCGGCGCTCGGTCCGCGGCTGCCGGCGCGTCGTTAGCCCGAGCCCCGGATCATCGCGCGGGGGGACACAAACTAACCAAATGTCTATTTCCCCGGCAGGATTTGTGTGATAGCAGTCGCCTTGGCGGTGAGCTCTGCGCACGGAGTAAGTCCCCTTTGCTTATTATTACTCTGCTTATTATTACTCTCCTTCAGGTGGAGTGGCTCTCCACTCGGGGTTTTATCTGCAGCGCAGATCTAACACATAAACTATGAAGCTTCTTTTTTTTAATTATTTTTCTTTAATGCATTGCGACTGTGCTTTTGGATACTTTCCCCCCACAGTAAATATCTCTGAAGTGACCCTTCCCCACTCTGCTTAAAGCCACTTTTAAAACTTTTTGTTTGTTTGTGTTTTGTTGTTGTTGCATGAATTACACGTTAATATGTGACTTGTATGCGCATGCTGTCCATATCAGAGACGTGCACTCTGCACAGGTCTCCGACGTGCCTCGGTTCCTCTATGCGTCACGTTGTGGGTGTCTTCAGTCTGCCGCATGAGGAGACACATTTCTGAACTTACTCTCAGTCTCGCTCTACACATCTTTAAGGACAGTTTAGTCACTGTTTTTCCATTACCTGTTATTGTCATTTTATAGAAATTAATATTCCAAGTGCGTTCAGTGCCCCTCAACCTATGGATGATTGTATGTTTCGTGCGTTAATGTGAAGCTTGCTGTTATTAGTAGCCCGAGGGACTGAGAAACAGCAGCTCATATTTGAGTGGGCGCGCTCAGATTCATTTGCAATTCAAACCCCGCCCCGCTGATGAATATTTAAAATAAGGAGATTATTGGGGCAACGTGCCTTTTTTTTCTTCTCCAAGCCACACCTTTCCAAGGCAGCTGCGGGACTCATCTTCAGAAAGCACACAGAGATCATTTCTTCATTCGCGCCACTCAAACGTGCACAGTTCAAAACTTTATATGGTATTTTATTCATTTATTATTGGGGCTGTTTGAAGGCATATAGCATAATTGAAATGCTGTGCATCTATTTAGCTTTGTTTCGCATTTTATTCTCATTTCATGTTCTCAAATCTTACTTTTAAATTAATAATAGATCAGAGCACATAATGCAGTAACAGATTAGTATAAAGAAACCTGAAAAATGACATTAATATACTCCAAAATAAACATCTGAACCATGAAAACTGTCCAGTGAAAACCATGTATATCCTAAATGTAACACTTTACTTTAACCTTTCCTAGTCAACATTTACAACCACTATATAAACATTTAATACATGTTCATAACACACTATAAAGTAGTTGTAAGCAGCTGAACGTGTTAATTAATGTACAGTATAGTATTACAATATTATCATCCAATATCTATTTTTACACCAGGCTCCCACATAGAGAGTTGTAGTTGTAGTGTTTGGAAAAATACATTAATAACACTTATATCTGCTTCCAACTACTATTATAGTGAGTTGTGAATTATTTCTGAAATGTTTATATGCTGCTTTATAAATGCGACAGTATATTCCATTCCATTTCTTTCCCTCCATGTTTTTCTATTGATTATTGCTACTTTAACTTAAAATAAAGATATTTGAATACTTCTTTCTCCGCTGACTGTAAGACACTTCGGATAACGTGGTTGTTGTCTGAATGACGCCAGCAAACAGCAGCGCTGCTCTTTCTTATTCTAATGTGGGTGGTAATAATGTGTGTAAAGCTGCATTGACCATTCTCTCCAAAACTCAACCTGACACTTGTCATCACAGATGGCCAGTCTGTGTCTCAATAACGTATTTTAAAACACATTAAGTAAAAGTAGTATTCAGCAAAATGCATCTTAAGTATCATAAGTAAAACAACTCAGTATGCATGTTTTTTTATGTTATATTTAAGTAGGAATTACTGTTGTACTCATTTAAACAACTTTACATATTAGTTGATAGATAGATCTACCACGATCTGCCATCATTTTATGTTTATGTTGATCTTTATATGTATAAGTATACAAATTACCTTGTGATAAAAGTCAAGTAAATTTAGGGAGGGGGGGAATAGTATTTGCAGTAGAAGAATAAAGTAGCATGTAATGATAAAACTCAAGTAAAAGTACCTAAAAAAATATTCTTCAGTAAAGTATAGGAGTAAAATCAACCATAACAATGAACTGCAGAGGGACTCAAACCCTCAACCCCAGCAGGGGTAGTGCCTTGCTTTACCAGCCGCGTGACAGGAAATGCTGAGGTTGTCGTTGGCCGCCACAGAGAACGCTGATGGGGAAACATTAAAGCGAATCAGCAGCAAAAAGCTTCCTGCGTCTCAATAGGACTCATCAGATGGAGCTGCATTGACTTTGAATTGACTCCTCCACCCACTTTACCACCTCCCCATTGTTTTGTGTTGTATACGTGTGTGTGTGTGTGTGTGTGTGTGTGGGGGGGGGGGCTGAGTGGATAGATATATGTGCGCGCGTGTGTGTGTTGAGTGACGGCCAGATGAGTTCATTGGGTGGTCTGGGCTGTCGTTGCCTCGGTAACTGTGTCTTTGGGTATCGCCGTGGTGAGGCAGTGGTCCAGCCCAGAGTTAGTGTGTGTTTTTGACTGATTCAAAAAATGTGAAGTAAATCTTAAATTCATGTACTGAAAGCATAAGAAAGGTCTTTACGCTCACATACTTTTAAAGAACATTTGTAACTTACAAATATAAAAATATTAGTTTATGAGTCTCTCGCTGCGAACAGCACCAGAATTGATAGAATACACCCAGGACATCTTGATATGTACTGTATACTGTAAATGTCCTTCACTTGAATTTGTATTACTGGGGTATTTTTATAGTTTATATTCCAAGAAATGTGGCCCAGAAGTTTGCAGACATTAGCGTTACTGAGCAACAAAACAACATTCACATATAGCAGCAGCTGTAGTGTAATATAACCATTAAAAAGTGTCAATGATGTTCCAGTTGCCACTTGTGGAAATTGGAGGGAAAGCCAATGAAAAATGTCAAAAATTCATGTTGATAAAATACGTAATCCAGGCGCCGTAGCATTTCTCTCAAAATGTGACAGGGTTGGTTACTTGCTGAGCTTGTTTAACCTCTATATGTTGAGATAAAAAACACTATTTTTTTCAGATTTCAGTTGATGTAACACAGTCTGTCATTTGTTGGACAAAAACAGTGGAATTGTGTGTTTAGCCAACCAACCGTAGCCTCTTTTAGCTCTCACATACCCTCCTGTTAGCATGGCTAGAAGAAGCCGCCCTTGGTAGTGGTTAGGAGTAGCGCGTTAGCTGTGAGTTTGCAAGCTAGCTATGATGCTTAAAACTGGACTTACTCTTCTCAAGCTTCAAGCTGCAGAGCTACCAGGAGGTTGAACAATAGATTTGGAAATATGTGTATCTTTTGGAGCAGCGTCTTAGCATTGGTTAGCTAGCTTGCGAACTGAACTGACTGTTCTCAAGCTACAAGCTAGTGGGAGGTAAGTACAGTAAATTAAGAAATACGTGTCTTCTGGACTACTTAGCTTTATTTTTATCATTGTTAATCAAACCCAAATCTACACCATAGCCATTTGTCGGTAGCTCACTTTTCTTTTAGCCTGGTTGTTATATTTATGGATTATTTTAAACGGTAGCTGATTCCCCACTCCGACTTTTTTTGAAAAATGATGTTTCAGTGAACATATAGAGAGAGCAAGACGTGTCCGTAAGGGTGACACAGCTGTTGGCACAGAGAAAACATCACACTTGGGTGAGGAGGAATGGTGAGGAGGAGGGAGGAGGCTTGGCGGGAAGGAGAGGAGAGGAGGGAGTCAAAGGTCGGGGCGAGTGATTCTGTACTACCTGGACGGTTAGGAAATGCCTTTGCGTTTCTTGGAATGCAAGATGGATGGGTTGTACACGTGTGTGCGTACTGTCTAATCTCAGTCAGGTGACACAAGGAGGTTTTAGAACGCGTTTGACTCTGTTGGACATGTTGTGTGGACTTAGTTCATGGCGGAAATCATTATTACATTATCATTTTGTGCAAGCGTGCTAAGTACGGAAATGAATCGAAAGGAGTGGGCGCTGGGAAAAACCTACATGCACATTCCTAAAACACAATTGCTTGGTATGCAATTACACAATTTGTTGTGCAGTAGTGCTGATTTTTGGCTCTATTTATCAATTAATCATTTTTTTTGCCTTTGAATTTAGGAACATGCAGTGAAAAGTGGGAATTCATAATTACCTGAGAGTATGTCAAAATCATTTAAATTGCATGTTTTATCCGACCCAACACTCCAAAGAAACAAACGTATTCAGTTTACTGTTAAGGAACCACAAAAAAAGCATCAAATCCCCACATTTGAAAAGCTGCAACCAGCAAATTTGAAATTTCTGCCTGAAAAATTAATGAAATTTGCAGTATATGGGTGAAAACATGCAATATGCAAAAACACTGGTATCATTGTATAAACCTGCTTCCGTGCATCTGTGTCAAACATAAGTGTGGGCGAGATTATTGAGCACAGCTCGATACTTTTCTTGTAGTGTCTTTTCGTAGTAATCTACTTTGTTGCACAGTCCGTAAAAAGTGTCATTTAACTCCAGTTGCTGGAGAGAAAGTAGGGCCTCCTTCAGTCTTTGGTGCAAGAATGATGCCGATAATGCGCTCGCTGCCAATCGGTGCAGGGACATCAATTCACTCCCCCTCCCCTCCCCTCCCTCCTCGCCTCCCCTCCCTCCCCCCTTTAGTTGAATTCCTCCAGAGCTTGGCAGGACTTGTCAGGCTGTCTCCCACTCCCTGCAGGTGCTATAGGCTGGAACATTCCACAAACGCTAAGTGAGGCGACTGATCACTGCTTGATTTGTAGTTGTTAGACCCTCCCCAACTCAGCCGAGTCTCCCACCTCCTCTTTCCTTTCCCTTCTCCCCTCCTCCCTCCCTCCCTCCCTCCTTCACCCAATCATTACCCTCCCTCCTTTTGCTATCACTTCTTTTTGCCCTCACTGTTTCCACAAGGCGGGCAATCCCTTGTTCCTCCTTAACCTTTCCATCCTTCCTGTGTCTTTCTTTCTTTTTTCCAATTTCCAGAACTTTTAAATGCTTCAGAAGCAGGAGCTCAAAATGCATCGCTTATCTGTTGACTTGAGACAATCTGCAACCATTTTGATGATTCATCATTCATTCATTCAAATGTCTGAATATTTTTTAAAGTTTTGGACTATTGGCTAAACAAAAAAATCTCATTCGCAGATACCACTTTGGGCTCGGGGACATAAAATTGTATTTTATAGTTAAATTGAATCTAGAAATGATCCAGAAATGAGATGAATTGGGAATGAAAATAATGTTTGGTTGCAGCCCTCCTTATCTCCATGTTAGTCACTCTTAAGCCGTCCTCTACTCGTTAAGTGCTTCTGATTCATTATGTGCATTAAAGCATCAATTAATTCATTTCTGCTGTGTGAGATAAACAGAAGGTGACAAGCACCAAAACCACCTGATTGTGGTGCAGAGAGACCTGCCAAACCCAATTAAACCAAATGTATTGCTTTACTCTTAAAATATTTCCAGGGGGTTCACACGTGTGCTTTGGTTTGAATCTCAGAAAGTGTATATGCGCTGTAGATTACATTCCCCGAAGGCTTTATGCCTCAAAACAAGTATGAGAGCTGATGATTTGGGTCAAGATGAGATTAGTCGTGCTCGTGGAAAAGTTCTGACGTTGTTTTGAAATGTGATAGGCAGCGAGCCGACTGGTAAATCCGGAGAGAGAGAGAGAGAAAGAGAGAGAGAAGGAGAGAGAGAGAGAGAGAGAGAGAGAGAGAGAGAGAGAGAAAGAGTGAGAGAGTGTGTGTTTGATGTGACTGGGTCACGCTGCTCCGGCTCAGTTTGTGGTCCACGTTGTGGGTCTGAAGGCGTCGGGGTGCAGATGTCTCTTTCCTCTGTATCATTCCCTCCCTCCCTCCCTCGTCGCCTTCTTTCTCTTTCACCGCCTGTAATTCGCCTTTTCGTGTCACCCGCTCGCTCTCTCGCCATAAACCTAATTTCTTTGCATGTTCTCAAAGCTGGAATAACCCCTCTCCCCCCCCCCCCTCCTCCAGTTCCCCCCTTACTTCTCTCTGTGTAGTTTCGTCAGAGGGGAATACTTGGTCAGTAAGTGCATTAGGAAACCTATAAACCACATAGCAGGTTTAACGTACCGCTGAAAAGCCCCTGCTATTCCTCTCCCACGCCCACATTTAAGACTCTGCAACCTGTGTGGCGCTCACATGCATGTGTGCATGTTTCCCAGCCCCGTAAAAAATTGCATATGTCTCCTGTTTTGACAGTGCGGGTGGGATGAAAGCCCCTTTTTTTTTTTTTTTTTTTTATTTAAAACCGTGAAATACCTTTTCGCCAAAACTATTTCAAAGGACACACTCGCCTCGTTTGGGTACACAAATAAAGACAAGCTCGAGTCAATTTGTGAAGCCAAATATCAAGTATGCAAAAAGAGACGCAGTTGAACACAACACAAAAAACCAGAGAGCAGCAGAGTGCCTGAACACAACACAGAAGCTGGATGTCTCCTGAATAAGGGCTTCTCCATGCTCCCTGAAATGTTACAGGGCCATTTTAAGAATACATTGAGTTGAGTTCCACTCAGTTAAATGTCCTTTACTCAACTTAACTAGTTGTTGTTCTCCAGAAACATCAGCAGGGTTTAATGGCGGGACTATTTACTTATGTTTAGTCTATAAAATGTCCGAAAATACTGCAAAATCCTTTTTTTTCGAGAATTCTTTTGTCGACCAACAGTCCTAAACTAAAATATAACACTTTACAATGATATAAAACAGATTTGAGAAGCTGGAACCAACGCTTGTTTGACAGTTTTGCTTTCTGTGTGACTCCAACTAGTAGTTGCCGATCAACATTGCTGCGATTTGGTATTTTATGTTGAGTTTTATTGGTTCAAAAGTATTGACAACTGGGTAGATGCAGCGATGTGCACCGGTTTATGAGCACTTTTGTAGTTATTTCAACCCAAACAACGATCTTTTCCTCAACCTAATTCAATAGTCCTGTCGCCTAAGCCTAACCCTCAAGTTGTTTCCTGTAAAAGACGGGAGTTTATTTGGAAAAAGACTGAAAAATGAGGAGTTCATACGAACCGTCATATGAGGAATACGTTGTATTATTAGCTTTCCAACATATGCCAATAACTGGGATACACAAAAGAAAAGGACGACCTCTGTAACTCGGAGGAATGTCAAACAATCTCCGTGATGCTGAAGACTTCATAAGAATTTGTTGAAACATCCAAAAACAACAGAGTGAGAGAGCAGCGTTGGCGTAGCTGTTGACAGATGCTGCCTTCTGCCCTCCTTTTCCCTCCTCTTCATGTGTGTGTGTTCATCTTTCACTTGGTAACAGTGTTTGCGTTGCGCAATCCTCCCCCAAAAAAAAAAAAAAAAAAAAAAAAAAAACACCTGTCATACTTCAGATGCCTCCATCTCCTAGAACGAACCCTGTATTTTTCTGTTCATATTTACAGGTATGATTAAAATGCAGAAAAAAAACAAAACTCTCTGTTATCTTTGGAGCAGCTTGTTCGGAAATGATTTATGAGGAGGATGGAAATTCTGTTTCTCTCTTCCGTAATCTATCTGATTTAGTGACTTGGCCGTAGCTGCTCTTTCTTCTCCATTTGTGTTGCATCCCCACTTTATTTATGGGTTTTTATCAGATGATATGACACTGGAGGTCTTGTGAGTTTTGGCAGCCGGTGCAATCTGGTATTCTGATGTCAAACTCATCAAATAAAAAGGTCGTGGCAACAAATGTCAGGACGGGACAAGGAAACCTCCTCCATCCTCCTCCATCCCCCCTCCATCTGCCCAGTCCTTGGCACCGCCACTCTCTCATATCGGACCCCCCCCCCCTCTCTCCCTCCCCCTTTTCTCTTTTGACGAAGCACACGCTGCGAGTTTGTCCCCCGATTGGTCGCGGTGAACTCCGGGGGTCAGAGGTCGTGCGAGCACAAAGGCGGCGGGGACTCTCGGCCGCCGCGTCGGCTTAACATTCCACCGCCTCGCTTTTCAGATTTGTTTATCGCACTTTGTCCCTTTTTTTTTTTTTTTTTAAATATTTTTGCTTTTCTACCTCTCTCAAAAACAAAAAGGAAGACGAGCAAAAACACCTCCGACAGAGGAGGGAGAGCAGGGGGAAGAAGAGGTGTGTGTGTGTGTGTGTGTGTGTGTGTGTGTGTGTGGGTATTCCATCTATGTACAGGCCTCGGGGGGGTGTTTGTGAAGGTCTTTAGGCTTGTCAGAGAGGAGCTGAGGTGGGGCCGAGCTGGATGCTCGGCGGGAGAGCTGTCGTAGCTTGTTGGACGTGCCCGGTCCCTTCCCCTTAATGCCATCGCTCCCCTCGGGCCTGTTTGCACTTCAGAAGGATTACACCTCCAATCTACTTCTCCCCACTCGTTGGGTTTTCCCTTCTTCCCGCCTTGTCTTTCATTCTTCCTCTTCTTGCTTCATCTTTTGTTTATCTTGTCCCTTTCAAGCTTTTCACTCGCTGCTCCTTTCTTTACTTTTCTTGCAACATCCTACTGCCGCTCCGTTTTTCTTCTTTTTTTTTTTTTTACTCCCCAAGAGTCCCCCATCGTCATCTTGGATGTGGAGACATTTGGCTGCTTGAAGCTGCACCAATCCAAATGTTAGCAAAGGATTAAAAGACGACGTGTCACACAGAGAATCCCCTCAGCGCTACGAGGCCTCTTTTAGCGTCTTCCAGCTAATTTTCGCCCTCATCAAGCCCGTCTCTAGCACCATCAGCACCAAACACCATGCACACAGTCAAAACACCACCAAATAAGTGATAATGGCGCTTCATCAGGCTTTCACATGAGAAACTTTTTATGGCTGATGTCGATTTTAACCCCCCCCCCCTGAGGACTTTCAGTTTGTTTTGAAGTCAGAGAGCCTGACAGATTCAATTCCCGCTTCGCTTTGATGCTCCATTCTCCCCCCCCCCCCCTGCTACATCATTACTCTGGCATTAGACACCAACAGCAGCCCTTTAAGTCAAACATTTTTCACTGCAATTATCGTATGCATGCCGGTGCAGAGGGAACACATCTTCTTTTGTTAGTCGGTTTACTGTGGTGGTGGTCTGAACCGCCGGCTCCTGCAGGGACACGGTGTGTGTGTGACTGTGTCTTTCTAATTACCGCTAATGCTCTTTAATCAAGACGTTAATAACACACTTGAGTCCACGGTATTGTCATCGTTGTGGGTAGTAAAGGTGCAGGTGCTGACATTTACCTGTTTTGTAGCAGCCCCGACATATATGGTCGGCAGCTGATACAAACCGAACCAAAATAAATGTGTGCACAGCACTTCCATCTTGTTTAAGTTTACCGTTAGCGTGGCAGCGTTAGCTTTAACTCTCGCGACGGGGAGAAGCTTGGCTAAAACTCTCTTTCTCTCGTAGTTTTTTTGTTGTCTTCCTTTACTTTCAGTTGGTGTTAAAGCTTTAAAAAGTGATTCAATCAGGCAAAGCTAGGAGGCCAGGAATCGCTGTCGTCGCCCGTTAGCCCGTTAGCCCGTTAGCATTTTGCCACGTTAAAGCAAATCTTTTTTTTTGTAGTTTTGCAGTTGTGTCATCGAATATAAAAACATAATGGCAAAGGCAACACCTCTACCACAGACAAGGACACAAAATAATCAGGTTTGAAGCTAGAAAATATCAGCACATATTTTTTGAACCGAGGACAACAAACAATGGCGGCGGCCATGTTTGTTCTTACCCTGAAGAATGAATTTCTCCTCAAAAACAAAATGTTCTTAATCGAAATGACTTTCCCCCTAATATTTCATAAATGACAAGTCCCCCGCCCCCGCCCCTTGCGCCCAGCCTGTGTTACCCCGGTTACCGTCACCGTGGTGAGGTAAGCCCCGGCCACAGCCCACTAATGTCCCGCTGTGATAGGAACACTATCATTGGCACATCAGATGTGTCAGTTATTGTGTGCTATTACCGCCTCACTGTGTCTCCGCCTGTCCCTGTAATTACGGATACCTCCCCCCCGTCTTTGTCTCACCCTCATCCTTCACTCCCTCACTCTGTGCCAGCCAGGTAATCCAGGCAGCACAGGTAACAACCTCCATCGACTCCCTCCCTCCGTTTCCCCCCTCGGAGATTCAAAGTAAACAACATACCTCTGGTGCACATGGGTACACTACTTTATTGGATTCTTCTTACGCCAGCTTGTCTGTATTTGTCTCGCTTTCCTTTTGCGATAACTTCAATGAAGCAGCTGCCGAGGTTAATGATGCCACATGCTTTGAGGAAAAAACAGCCTCTGGCTATACCTGGCTTTGTCACAGCTTATTGTTGTATGAGTAGAAGCATCCAAGGCAATAACTTGAAGATGGAACGCCTTAAAACACGTTTTATACAGAGTCTGACCAGCAGATATTATGTTGCCACCAGACATCTGAGTTTTACCTTCCTCTTCTCTTTGCAAAACCTTTCAAAAGCTTTTTATCACTTATTCTGCTTTGTGTCAGAAGTATTGTTGATCTCACAGTAGCCTATATCCTGTTATTGCACTTTATTTTTACCCCCTACTTGAGAGCAACTTGCGCTCTTTTGTTTGGTTATCATCACACTAGGTTATGGATAATAACGGGACGTAATAAAGTGAAAGGATTGGTATAAAAGTCAGCAGGAAAACTGTGAAACTTATGGGTTGTTCTGCAGGTTTAAAGATACACTGTACTGCTGGTGAAAAGAAATATGAAATAAATTGTCCACACAAACCATACATTTGAATGTTGCCCCTCTGTGAGTTCAAAAGCACTGCAGCGTTGGTCAAACTCAAGACACGGCTGCTTTTCCTTCACTCGTACCCACTGACTCAACTTTTGTCCATCAGCATTGTCTTTGCGAACATCAGTCTAAAGTCATGAATCAGAGAGACTTCTCAATTTGTCTCCTAGGCCTATCCAGAGGGGGAAATACCACATCAGTCAGGTGTAATTTAGTATGCTTAGCATCACCCACGCCCGGCAGTTGAACCCCCACCGGCACTATTCATCATCTGTGGCAGGACTGATGAGCAGCTTTTCATTCTAACTCTGACTCAAGGCTGTGATTGATTGATTGATTGATTGATTGATTGATTGGTTGATTGATTGTCTCTTTATTGGTGTTTTAGTAACTTTTGTCCTGCGGTAGAAGCCACAAATCAGGCTCATGACTTGCTTCTCCGATGTGCGAAAGCCCGGAGAACATTCGTCTCCTGAGGTATTTGAAAACCGGATCCGGGAGAGGAACTCCCAGAGCGATAGAGTCTTGTTTACGGGGGAGTAGTGGCTGCTTTTCAAAAGGCCTTTGAGGGGATATTTTCAGGGACTGGGTCACGCCGTCCTCTGGCACGCGCCCATAAAGCCGCCCGAGGTGGCCGCCTTGACCCGCTGCTGGCCCAGTTCCCCCTGCGCTAACTCGGGCTTCATACCTGGCTGTGGGACATGCAGGCAAGTGTAAGACGCCTTTTGGCAGGTGTGGAGCCGACGTCACCCGAAAACAAAGAGCTCTTGTTACCAGGTCCCCTTTAAACCACCGTCAGACTGTGCAAAGAGCTTTCTCGAGGAATTCTACTCGCCGTGTCAACCTCCAGCGTCCACATACATTTGTTTGATATTCTGAAAGGTTTTTTAATTGCACACGCAGAGGCAATTTGAAGTGCATGGTAATTTCATGTTTCTGTGCGTGTAAAAAAAAAAAAGAAAAAAAAAGAAGATATTTCCTCCCAAAAACCACAGATACCTGTATGTGAGTTAATCATATGTAAAAAATGATTGTTTTCACATGTCATTTGAGAGAAATCTCACGAGTGAAATGTGAAATTTCGGGGCACGTGAAACCAGTTTCAAACTTGCTAAATTCCCACGCTTGCTTTGCGATAAATATTACACAGAATTCAAAAAATAAATAAGATATGGGCAAAAAAAAAATGACAGCAACAAAACATTTTTTTCAATTCAGAGCCACACACACACACACACACACACACACGCACACACACACACAAACACATACACACACACACCATGTAGTTGAAACCATCTGTGTAACCAGTTAGAGGCTGCCCAGCATAGCTCTCATTGTAGCGCCCTGCCTGAAGGGCCTTGCAGCTCAACACTACCTGGCACCGTTTCCCACCGACCTCGCCCCGTAGGCCTCGTGCTCTTTAGCTTTAACGCCATTCATTACGGAGCGAAGGGCCTCCGCTCGTCCTCTGGCTCCGTTCCCTGTTGCCCACTGTGGCCCCAAACGGCCACTAATGAGGGGGGACAGATGATCATTGTGCCAACCTACACGGCAAAACAATACCGCTTCCCGAGTGTGGGGGGGGGGGGGGGGGTTGTTTCCTCTTATCACCTCCGTTTGCATTAGAGACGACTTCAAATATCTCGCATCGCTAGAAGCTCCGTGCTGTGCGGTGGTGTTTTTAGTTTCTTTTTTATGCCTGCGAACCGACAGCGTGCCGTAACCGGGGTCAGTGTGTTTGTCAACACGGTGCAGTTGCCCCTCATATTTATTTAGCTGGCTCCTCTCGTTCCTAAAATAGCTCACTCGCTCACGCTCTAGCTGGCCAGAGAACTGTGTGTGTGTGTGTGTGTGTGTGTGTGTGTGTGTGTGTGTGTGTGAGAGACACAAGTGGAAAGGGGTGAGGCGAGGTTTCATTATTTGTATGAATGTGCGAGTCAGCTCCCACACATTATCGGTACAAAATGTATAAAAAAAATTAATTCTGCATGACTTTCATTCATGAATTTCGTAATTTCATAACAATATTCACTTCAATTTACCGGAGTAAAAGATACTGATTGCACCATTTAAAGTGCTTCGTTGTGCAGTCAATGATTATTATTAAGTTGTGAGAAACGTTCATTTTATAACCTCAAACAAATTCGCCAATTTTTGCACGAAAAGTGACTCAAGATTATCGAAAAAAAAAAAAAAAACCCACACCTGCTCCTTATGTTTTGATCCTTTTGCTACTTGTTTCAGCTCTAACTCTGTTTCATTCTCACGAAGCTAATATCTGACTTTCAACAAACTCAGGAAGTGAAATGACGCGTGTCACGTTCGAGAGGATGACCTGGATCAAAAAGGACTTTTATTGCCCTTTTAAAAATGTACATTATATCTGACATGTAACATTTCAATTATCAAAAACCTCCTCTACTGCTTAAATACGATATCTGTCATATCTCCCGCTCTCTCATATGACTGAGCGCTTCACTAGAAAGAGCCTCGTGAGCTGTTTGACATCGCTTAAAGACTCGTCGCCCCGGGGGGGGCGTCGTTTGAACATAAAGGTCTCTGAAACACGGAGTGACACCGAGCCAAGATTCAAACCTGCGGGCCACAAACGATACCGAGCTTTGACTGGCAGCGTGTTCAAAGTCATTTTTTTGGGGGGCCTGCAAGAGCACGATACACGAGGTCTGCGCGGAAAAAAATGTGGATTCCTTTGCCAACATTTTTTTAAAATGCAAGATGACTTTACAAAGGTCGGCTCAGATTGCAAAACCTACATTCATTCCTTTTTGTTAACATGAGGTGAATTAGATGTTTTGTTTTTGCCTTCATATTTGTCTTTGTTATGACTGAGACTCTTTAACTTCTACATACAGTACATTCACCCTTTCAGCCTCGTGGGATTGAATCAGCAGGCATTCGCAATGTTTTGTACACAGCGTAAGCTTATTAAGTGCATATTTCGAAAACAATATCTGCTCCCGCATGGTGAGAAAAAATGGCCACGCTGACCTTCTAAAACTCAAAGAAACTCTGCAACTTAAATAGAAGGGAAGTCCACCAAATATGAGTCTTTTTTATTAGTTTTAGGACTTTCAAAAAGGCGAAATATTTCTCAGCTCCAGCGTCTCAAATGCTGCTTTTCCTGTGAATTATGTATTTATTTTTGCACAAAATAAGACTATTTATGGCGCAAGCGATTAACGTGTCATCGAGAAAATGATCTCCAGATGAATCGATCAAAAGCTGCCAGAGTCCTTTAAAAAAAAAAAAAACAACTGGAAAATCAAATTAAGCCGTGTTCAGTTTTGACCTCCAGGTACGACATATTTCTAAAATTACTTTATTCCTTCTGAGAATAGCAGCTGTTATTAATGACACCTGACATCCCAGCCCCACTCCAGGTATTTTCCCTGGAGCGTCACATAGAAACGGGTCGACCCCGCCGGCGAGCGTCGGCCTTCTCTCCTCCGGGAAGGTTCAGGCATTCCCGAATCCCACCGGCATTCCGGCATCCGTGACAAACGGTGAGGGGGGAAACAGGTCTGGACTCAGCATCCATCAGCCCGTGAGGGCTAACAGCTAATGAAGCGTTGCCAGGGGCGACGTGAACATTCCATGTCATCGCCATAGCTACAACCCCCCCCCCACCAGCCCCCCCCTCTCCCGTCCCGACCACCACCTCCTACCCCCGCTGCCCTCCAGCTCCTTGAAGAGGTCGCACACCTGTCTGCACCTCTTCTTTCCTTTCCTCGCCTTCCCCTCCTCCTCTCCTCCCCTCTTCTCCTCCCCTCCTCCCCTTTCACTCTTTTCACCCCCCCTCCCACCGTCCCCTCTTGTCTCTTTTGAACTCTGTGACTGTTGATTTTGAATAAAGTACTGAATAATATCTCCCTTTAAACATCTACAATGCACAATATCAATACATTATGGATATATCTGACAAAATAAGACGTAATATTAATGAATAACAACGGTGAAATCAAACGTATTGATAAGCAAAATATGAAGCATATCAGCATGTTGAAGACCTGAAGTACTCAAACTGAATGGCATCATTTTAAACTCCGACTGAACTTATTATTGATGAATTTTGAGTTTTGAGTTTTTAATGTACGTAGCTATTGTTATTTTTTTTACCGTCTCTTGTGTATTTGCTGATGAGATTCATGTATTTTAAAGGCCCGTGTTCGCAGTAGTCGGCTGTAAATGCTGCCGTGTGTGGCATTGATTTATGCTGCATATTTGATTCTATACAAATAAACCTAAAAATAGATAATAGTGTTCGAATGGAAACGTGAGAAAAACAGCAAATTGTTCCCAAATAATTCCCTTAATGAGGGTTATACATGCACTGCATGGCATCATACTGTACATAGAGATGTTTCTCTTATCTACCTCCTCCTCATGTTTACACCAGTGTCGGTCTCTTCAGAAAGCCGATATCTGCTCCACTTATCCTCATATGTACTGTTAGTTATGTAAGCTTTGCCATATCTGTAATGGCTTCACACCAAAGGAACAGAAGGGAGTTCTTTACCCGCTGTTGTTTGGATTCAACATGTTCTGTCGGAGGAGGAGGAGGAGGAGGAGGAGGAGGAGGAGGAGGAGTGAATTTGGGGTTTCCGGTGCTTCTGACATCTGTTAAAGCTGCTTCGAGCCGAGTAGGACCGCGTCGCTCTAGAAGTGAGTCAGAGGCCACCGGACTTTGGTGTTTAGTCTTGAAGATGTTTTTATCTCAAAACGCACGCGTGTATACTCACATGCGTCACAAAACATCTGTGAGACTCCAGCTGTTTTAGTGTCACCGCTACAGATCCAATAACCTGGATAAAGACATTCCTCGGCGTCTGCTTCGCTCGCCTGCATTTCTTTCCTTTCCTCTCCACTTGCATCCTTAAGCAGATGGTTTTCACAGGTGAACTCTCCCACCGAGAACCCCCCCCTCCCCTACCCCCCCAACGCTCTTTCTTTTTTAAATGACTACAATACCTATAAATCTATCTGTGTGGGAACCTAATTCCCGGGTCACGGAGAAAAGCTCGTGAGGGGTCAGAGTGAGAGCGGGAGGTCAGAGGTGGCCGAGCGCCAGCAGGTAGGCCGTGTGGTTTGCTGCACAAGGGTCATTGTTAAAAAGCAGCACTTCAATTACTTAACGTTACATGTTACCTTCAGGAATTCGCGAGAGGGACAAGAGCACACATGCGTTTCGTGGGGTTTGAATTGTGAGCGCAGCACGCCATAAAGGTATACAGCGGGCGGTGCCCTCCGCTGACCCGGGGTCAACGTTTTATCTGTTTATTGAGTTTAGAAGTGTGTTTTTCTTTGGGCTTTCCAGCTGATAACAGGAGAGACGACTGGGGGACCTCTGGGTTTATGAGAGCGCAATGAGAAGTGACCGTGAGGTCACCTGTTGACAGGCGAGACAAGGGAGGCGGCAAATCTGGCAGCGGTTGGATTAAAAAATATGATTTTCTGCAATCATGAGCTAAATGATGGCTTCTTCTAGCCAGCTGCTGAAAGTGACAGTTTGTGGCTGTTCGACATCACTTTGTGAACTCAGCGGCTAAATTACCCTGCATTCTTTCAAAAGCACCATCGTTTGTTTTTGCCTCTGTGATTTGCCGCTGCCGCTCAAATCCGGCTTTCACTTCGGTTCACTCCGGTCAAAGCCGTTGTCCAGACTTGATTTCCAGCTGTGGACTAAGAGAGGTCAACGCCGAAATAGATGGAAGAGGCAGAGTAACGGCCGCTCCCCGATTGTTAAAGTGACCGTGGATGACCTCCAGATGGAGAGAGGTGAAAGTGAGGCCGTGACACGTCGCTGCTTAGAAAGGCTATTTAAAAAACGCCCGGCGTCCTCTTCCAACCTTCGCAGGAGGTCTCGGGGTTTGTTGAACACGACAATAATGAGTCTTTGAAAATGATGTCACGGCATTATGACTCAGAGGGAAACGCTCAAGGCGAAGAGAAGAAAAGGTCAAACGTAGCAGCTGCTTTGCATAAACTTAGGAGGAATTGCCTCTGATGCAATCGGGAGGTTCTTCCGCCTGCAGCCCCGTTCGAAACACCTTGTTCTCTTTCAACGAGACACGGAATGACAAGACGCTGCTTTGGGGTAAACTCCGCGTGACCTCCGCGTCTTTTAGAGAGGTCACTTTGGTGTCCATTCATCTCAGGCCTCAAAAAAAAAAAAAAAACTGAGTCAAACTCAGAGGAAATGTTGGTAATGAAATAGCAAATTCATGCCCCCGGACGCCGCTTCTCATTCTCTCAACGCCATAACTTTGTCTATAGAAAGAACACAAAAAGCAAAATGGGGGCCTGGGCCTCTTCACGCATAACTCAGCCTCCCGTTTACGACCGAATTAAACCGACGCTCGGCCTTCCTCCTCCTTAACAGACTTTCCCATGACGCTCTTTCACACCACAAGGTCACTGTTTACGCCTCGACACTCGCTGCGAGCGTCCAAGATGGCCAACATTCCTGCTTCCGTGTTCTCGGTGTAAATCATTGCTCTCAAGATCAACATTCTACCCTCGGTTTAGCATTACGGTTTCCACGGCGACGGTTGAGATATTAAATGCTTGGGGGGGTGTAAAACTGTCGTGTTTTGTTATTGAGTGGAGACGCTAGTTTGGGGAAAGTTTATGCCGTGTAACATCCGCTAGTCAGCCAGCGGTCGCCGAGGAAGATTAAAGGACGGAGGATGCAGCGTAGGAGGCCTCAGAGAGTTAATGATAAGTTGAAAAAAAAAGATGGCTTTATGTTAAAAGACAACCTAAAGGAATGCCAGGAAGCATGGGAGTCGTCACAGCACAGTGGTTGTTCAGAAATATACAGAAAAAAAGTGAAAGAAAGTGTCTTGGATTTAAAGGATCGGTTCATTAAGTTAAAAAATTGCACTATTGTCCCACAATGCAATGCAAAGGAAAGGAAATGAAACGAAACGAAATGCAGAAGCTTGGTGAAAGAAAAAGAAAAAGAAAGAAAATACATTGAAATGTGGTGGTGAAACAGTTAAAATACACTTCGCTGTGTCTTTGTGAAGCGTTTTAACACCTGACCTGACACGTACTGTTAGTATTAGTACATAAAGTATGGATTTGAGGAAACACAAAGAGGGAATTTAGTGGTAAAAAGACTTGAGTTGCTGACGTGAGCAGGTGGGTCCAACGTGGACACCCGACTGTAGCACAAGTCGTACATCTACTCTCTCTCTCTCTCTCTCTCTCTCTCTCTCTCTCGCTCGCCCGCTGTATTGACCCAATGTCGGACGGCCACTGAGCATTCCGTTCCTTCCACTTGTCTCGACCTCTCCGCGGATGCGGTCAAAGGTCAAACCAGAAGAAGAGCGGGGGAGCGAGGGAGGAGGGGTGGCGGTTGACAGGGAGTGTCCTTTACTTCCCCCTCGGTGTTGTGTCCGTTAGCAGCTCTCCTCCGAAGGCCCTCGTGTTAGTCTTGCTCTTCAAAGGACCGTCGTTTCCCACGGAGCGAGGGGAGGGAGAGAGAGAGAGAGAGAGAGAGAGAGAGAGAGAGAGCAGGGAAACGAGGTCAGAAGGATGTTTTCCTTTTTCTGAACTCTCCGGGCATGTGGGTGCACTGACATGCAATGCTTCATGGGTAATTAACCCCGAGCAGGTGGACGCATCACCGATTGCCTCACAGTCAAGGATTTCCACCGGAGACTCGCCGTGTTTTTGGGGTAACCACGTCAAATGAACCTTTCAGCCTCCGCGCCGGTTTGTAAACTGTTTTTTTAAAGGATGAAATAAAAATAAACACACATTGTCATCCGCGGTAATCCTTGTGCAGATGCACTTACATCTTCGATTTTCTTTTTATTATTCTTGGAGTAACCTGCTGGGCGAGGCCCACGTCACCATCTGGCTTTTATCCCTTTTCCAAGTGGAGAGTAAGGAGCCGCGGGAACTTCAATCAAGGACTAAAAGTTTCTTCTGCACATTCCTGTTTGCATGTGGAGAACAGTGAGCTTTAGGCAAGTTAGTACGATAAGGGAAACAATATCTGCACAGGACAAAACAAAAACATGGACACACGTGCAGATCAGGGGAGGTCTCAGGGCGAGAATACCATACGTACCATGATACGTGGGGTACGATTCAATTTCCTGTATACTGTAACTGCAAGGTCATGAATGTTCTTTTTTTAATTCTCATTTTAGGAAAACTGTCAAAGTGTAAAGAACACAACACCACATGCATGAAATAAAGTAAATACGGTCTATTTCATGAGCAGTGTGTGCTTTGCATTTGCATTCACGACAGTCCCTGTAACTATCGACGTCGTGCTTTGAGAGGGCGCATGTCTTCGCAAATGGAAAAAAAAAAGTCCGTCTTTGCGCGTTCACTATTAATTTAAAAATCAATACGGTGTTTTTGAGAATCCGTGCGGTCTCACAAAACAATTTTTTTACACCCTCTTTTCTTAATAGTGGTACCACTGGCACCCAGTGCATGTTTAATGTGTGTGTGTGTGTGTGTGTGTGTGACTGCAGCCTTTGAGGGGTCGTGGTTGATCATAAAAAATGATAAAAACACTCAATATCGGGCGGAAGGAAAGCACTTCAAGAGCTGAACTAAAACCCGGATTCATGCAGGAAGAAGATCCCTGGATTCTTCATAAAAGTTCACGCATCGGAGGCCATGTCTATTAGAGATACGAGATATGTCGCAGAACCCCACACTCCGAACACCCAGGAGGCGGGGCTTAAACGTCTTCCTGTATCTCCACCTTGACCCCCGGCCTCTCTGGTGTCTGAGGCACTTAAACCCTCTCCAACGGTCACCCCGACTTATTTCAATACGGTTGAACCCAAGATGGCTTCCACCTGGACGTCAAACACTTTTTTTTTTTTTTCGTCCGCCGCTCGAAAAGTAGCTGCATGCAGGACCCGAAAAATATTATCTCGATAACGCACAATATTGTTCCAATGTCTAAAAAAAAGCGGAAAAAAAACAAAACACGACCGTTCGTCATCGTTAAGTCCTTCTGAACCTCGCCGCGATGACGGGTGAGCGGCGATGGCTCCCCCCAGCGGGACGCTTGACCCCAGTCGCTCCGTATTATTACAGCGCGGTTTGATCCAAAATGGCTCCCCCTATGGGATACGTCACTTCTGAGCCCCCCACACACACACACACACACACACACACACACACACACACACACACACACACGCTGGTACAGAGTGGTGGTTTCCTGTGGTGAGGAGGGAGTCGAGGGGCTGACTGCAGGCGGCTTGTTCAGGCAGGACTCCCGTTGTGTGTGAATCTGTGACGCCTGCCAGCTGTGTAAAGCTCGGCTAAGTCGGCTTTTTTCTTTAAAAAGGAGAAAGAAAAAAAGAAAAGAGAAACTGTCATTGGCCAATGCGAAAGGTGTCCGTCATCTGCACATCTCCCGTCCCTGTTTTCACTGCAGCTTCGAGCACGTCCTATTTAAAACAGGTGACGATTTTGTTATTATTATTATTATTAAACCTTTATTTAACCAGATAAGTCCCATTTGAGATTAAAAATCTCTTTTTTCGAGGGAGACCTGGCCAAGACAGGCAGCAGCATAAGAAACACATAGTTAGACAGAAAACACACAGAACAAGACAAGTTAAAAGAAACTAAAAGTTAAAAGACAGTGGCATAACCGAGTTAATTTAAAAAACATTTACATTTTTCGGCTTCCAGTGATTGCAATGCAAGTTTTGAATTCTTTTCACACCTCTGCATCCAAAAGCTTCCCTCCTCTTCCACGTGTGCACTTTATGTATTTAACGGCGTTAGAACGTGAACTATAGTTGCGGTATGAGGATTTAAAGGAACATGACTTCAAAACTTTTCTTCTGCTTTTATTTTTCTCTGAATAAGCCAATTCATTTTGACCCAATTCTGCGAATACGCCATCGGATGAATATATTCCGCTTTTAAAAAGCAGTTTATAGGTTTTTAATCAGTTATAATCTCTAATATCTAATAAAGCATTTTCACAACCCCCCCCCCCCCCCCAAAAAAGAAGCCAATTTGAAGTGATTATTTTCAGAAGTATTTTGCCCTTTTCATTTCAGGGAAAACAGGTTAAAAAAAGGCAAATATATCTCCAGCGTTGTTTCCAGTATGTTGAATGAGTCTAATCACATTATGATATCTGGTCTTGACTCATTCTTATTCGGGAGTTTTGCGATCACAATTTTCGTGGGTTGACCGTTGGTACAGTGGTGCGTTATCGCCCACCCGTATGTGGGGCTGGCTGCTGAATAATGCTGTTGCCATGGCAACACTGTTCTCACTGTTCTCGCTGTGGCTAGCAGTCCTTCATCGGGGTTGTTTTTAGGATGCGACGTGTCTTTTGAATTCATGCCAAACAAAACAACCCGACTCAGAGGTCCACTTACTCAACCAGAGTCGACTTTCTGCTCACGTTTGCTGGCTTTCGTTCATTAATAGACGTTTTTTTTGTTCAGAAAACATTCATGAAATCGTTTATCATCGTTTATGATCGTATCACGTTCACAGCTTCATATTCAGCCGGCTCTGTATCTAATCACGTCACGTATGACTTCTGCTCTGCCTCCCGTTTCACGGACGTCTCCACCGGCTGCAGCGCGTCACGGATTACACCGTGGTCTGTGTTTGACTCACGAGACTAGTGAGAAATATCTGTGTGGATTAAAGGGATCACGGCACAGGGCTTCTGTACCGTCTGTCTGCCCGTCTGTCTGACCGCCTGCCCGTCTGTTTGACTGTCTGTCTGCCCGTCTGTCTGCCCGTCTGTCTGTCTCCCTCCTCTCTCATACCTGCTGCTCCGGGATGAGTCCTGTTCCGCATACCTACCTGATGGCTTCTTGGCAAAGTGTGTGTGTGTGTGTGTGTGTGTGTGTGTGTGTGTGTGTGTGTGTGTGTGTGTGTGTGTGTGTGTGTGTATCGTGTGTTCGGCGACAGGTTTGAGCAAAAAGGGATTTGTGTGTCGAGTGCGGTGTTATGAGGGGATGCAAATAGATAGATAGATAGATAGATACTTTATTAATCCAAAACAAACAAAAGATTTTTTACATAAGAAAAGAACAATACATACAAAAATAGAATAGAATAATAATAAGAAGAAGAAGAAAATAAGAAACATGCACAATATATACAACAAATAGAATAGAGTAATAATATTAAATAAAATGTATTAAATCATGTATTTTTTGGAAATTAGAGCTCCTCCATTCTGCTGACTCGGCTTGAATTCAGTTGCGTCGCGCTGAGGGAGGAGCTCAGTGTATTTCGAGTTCACTGTCAGGATGACTCGTTAACTTTAAGCTTTACACAAATCTGTTAAGTACGTCTACACCTCCAGGAAATGTCGGACATAACAGCGTCATAAAGACGACGTGTGTGAACTGAAAGCTGCACGTGAAGCATATTTTTGTGGCGTTGCAGTAAAGTCGGAGAGTTATGCTTTGAATTAGGGCCGCGTGAAATTTTTATTTGCGATCTTTGGGTTAGGGTTGGGTATGTGTTAATCGTGCAAGTTGACATTGCTTTGACAATTATAAAAAAAAAAACACAATAAATTGTGCAGCCCTAATTTTCATTATTGAGCTATCAATTTTTATTTGTAGTTTAAATTTCTTGAATTTAAATGTTTTATCACGATTTCTTGAATCTCAAAGTGACTTCTTCAAATGTCTTTTTTTGTTCGGTTAACGTGACATTTCAGTGAAATGTCATGTAATAACATTTTTTACATTTTAGTAACTGGAACTGGGAAATATTTGGCTTTTTTTTGTGGAAAATTACTCAAACGATACATTGAATATTAAAAAGGAATATCATAAAGTTACTTTTGAGAAAGTAATTGTCATGTTTCTATAAACGTATTGTACAGTCTGTCATTCACAGTGAACTGTCCCTTTATTTCAAGTTGAGTCATCATTTTTTCTGCTGAGTCACCGAGACGAACTCGTCCTCAGTGTTTCACTTTTTGCTAAATTCGACTTCTCTCCGAGGTCCTCCCTCCGCTCTATGTACATGGTCTCCACGGCAACCGCTGCCCATCACGAGGGTGGACATGCAGAGCTGACGTTTGAGAGATTCCCACCAGCTGTCTGGCACACACACACACACACACACACACACACACACACACACACACACACCAGTATGTATACATTCATTGAAGCACACCTACTCTCTCTCTCTCTCTCTCTCTCTCTCTCTCTCTCTCTCTCTCTCACTCTCTCTCTCTCTATTCTCTGTCAGTGTCTCTCTGTCACCCGGTCGTCCTCTTCCTTGACAAGCTGCTGTGACATTTCTGTGGCTTTTCATGTCCAACCTTCGCACTGACAAGTCAACTTCCACAGCACATAGCTCAGCCACTGTGTGTGTGTGTGTGTGTGTGTGTGTGTGTGTGTGTGTGTGTGTGTGTGTGTGTGTGTGTGTGTGTCACAAAGTAAACTGACTGAGGATTCATGGGAGTAACTAGCTGCTATTTTTAACCCGCCCAAGGTGTGAAGTTTTCACTTTTAGCAACAATGTTTTCTTGTTCACGAGACGAAAAAAGGAGCAGCCTCATCACATCCTCTCCTTCATCAATACGCCGAAGCTTGGTCACGTGATTCATTTTTCAAATTTAGGGAATTTTAGATCCAGTTGGATGGAAAACCAAACTCTGGATCTGGTCTGCAGAAATTTAATCTATTAACCATTTGAGTCATTTTTCAAGCAAAAAGGCCAAATGATATTACACAGAACATCTTTGGGTTTCGGAGACGTCTCTCTCAGCTCTTTTTTTTAGAAACAGCATCTTTCAGTACCTTCTGACATTTTACGCACATTTTCCTTCCCGCTGACTCTCCGTCTCCGTCTGCGCTGCGTTAACACAAACAGCCCGCGATGACGCGGGTAAACACAGACACGCATCGGCCATGTCAGCTGACGGTTGTTGGTGGTCCGGCTCTTCACTTTAAACACGCCGTCTTTATGTCGGAGCTTCCCAGGAGAGACAGTTAACGATTACACAAACCAGAGCGAGGTGGGGGGGAGGGGGGGGCAGGATGGACAGAGAGGCAGATCCAGGGGTTTGTATACACTGTAAGTTTACCTGAGGTTTGCAGTGTTGTGAAGCTTTAGGTCTGTGGAATGCCTTTAAGTATACGGTGACTGATGGCTGTGTATACAGAGGTATACACATAGAGATGGACTGAAGCCAGTTGGAGGGCTGAGGGAGGACGCGGACTCATTCTAGAGCCGGGTGACGGAAACTGTTGAATTTCTACATTTATTTTTTGGGGGGCAAAAACTGCCGTTTCACATCATTCACATTTGCTCGAAATAACAAAACAGCCCTGATATGGACTTTTTGTCAGCACATGAAGATTAAACAACACATTTGCTGCATCGATACATCGATCCCATGAATAAACATCCAATGCAAAAGTGAAAACATCGATACATATCATCATCTTTAAGATACGCCTTTACCAGGCTAACTTCCTCCCTCCAAAAAAAATTTAATTGTCAAATCATATTTCAGCTTTTGTGAGTTGATATAAATGTGACTGACTGCGCATTAGATATTGTCTCATAATCGATGGTCGGGCCCCTGAGTTCAATCAAGTGGAAATTAGGGTTAAATGTCAAATATCGTATCGTGATGAATTTAAATACTTTTAATACGCTCCGTCCCATTTTTTTCATCACCTGTTCTTTGTTTTCTGAACAAAGACGGGATAAAACGAATATGTATGCTACATAACCAAGCACATTTTCTTAAATCTTAAATGCAGATGCTGTTTCGTGTGATGTCACCAAACGAAGATGTCGGCCAAATTTCCCAACTTTTCTTTTTTATCTCCGGGGTGAATGTTATTTACGACCTCTATAAACGTGTCAACTACTAAATGTCAGTGCCGCCGCACTTTTTCCCCGCTCGGGAGCCGTCTCGCGCTCGCTGCAACACGTCCAGTCACGCGGCGTTCCATTGATGGATTTGCATGTCAGTGAATGTATGATGTATGACGTGTTGTCAAGATCATATCGTCCTGGTTCAGCGGGGTTGTAGGTTTTAGTGGTCGGAATCCAAAGAGAGGCCAATGCTCACTTTAGTTCATCAGAATACAAGTGGGTGGATGGATGGGTGGATGGATGGATGGATGGATGGGTGGATGGGTGGATGGATGGATGGGTGGATGGATGGGTGGATGGATGGGTGGATGGATGGATGGGTGGATGGATGGGTGGATGGGTGGATGGATGGGTGGGTGGAGGAGGTGGGTGGGGCAGGAGGTGGAGGAAGAGTTGGTGTTTGCATCCCAGTCCTCGCCTCGGGGTAGCGAACTGACAGCTGTACCCGGCTCACGATGGGAGGAATGTGAGGAGGACAAAAGGAAAGAGAGATGGGGGGGGGGGGGGGGGGGGGGGGGGGGGGGGGGGGGGGGGGGGGGGGGGGGGGGGGGGGTTCAGGTAGGAAGAAAATGCATCTTCTTCTTTGTTTGCCCCTCGATCTCTTTTCTCCCACTTTTTTGATGCTTCTTACACTTAATTCCTCATCTTCTGTCCTTTCCCTCCTCCTTCCCTCCCTCCCTCCCTCCTCCCTCCCTCCCTCCCTCCTCCTCAGCTTGTCATTTTTTAACCAGAGAACAAGCAGTGGATTGACGTGCCCTATAGACTACAAACACACTGGGTGCATTCCTCAGCTTTGCACACACACACACACACACACACACACACACACACACACACACACACACACGCACACACACACACACACACACACACACACACGCCCGCTCCTCCGTGCCCTAACCTGGCGATTGTCAGCGTACGCTCCCTCGAGCATAGCCGGCCTTTTTTACTGTCAACAAAAGACGTTTAATGAATTTCACCCCTTCTTTTCGGAGGTAAACACGCTGCTTTTACAGTTCCTTGTAACTACAGTCAAAGGCTGCAAACGACCCGAGACAGGAATTCCTCGGGAGAAGCATGGTGTGAAGGAGGAGGAGGAGGAGGAGGAGGAGGAGGAGGAGGAGGAGGAGGAGGAGGAGGAAGAGAAGGAGGAAGGAGGAAAAGAAGGGCTGTGAACGAAGAAAAATAGGAGCGGAAGAGCGAGGAGGAGAGGATGACGATGAGGAGGAATTTGATGGTGTGGAGGAGGTGAAAACGAGGTGGAGTCGGAGTGGAGCGCTGAGGAAAGGAAGCAAGGGAGGAAGGGATTGAAGGAAACGTAGGACGGAAGTGGAAATGGGAAGGAGGAGAGGTTGGAAAAGAGGAGGAGTAAAAGGTAAGAAGAGGGGACGAGGAAGAGGAGAGGACCGCTTGAGAAAGAGGAGGCGCGTGGATGAAGATTACAGACTCAAGCTTCCGTGGAAGAGAAGGAGATGGGGGGAAAAAAAGGGAGAATATTTTTCTTTATTTAATATATTCTGACATTCTAGAGAAAAAAGAAGTGCGAAGCAGCCGACTCACCTCTCGCTCTGTGACCTTAAATGGCTCACACACACACACACACTGCTGACAGTCAAGGAGCGGAGTGGGGACACTGCTGCTTTGACCCTTGACCCCTGTCTGCTTTTAGATCTGAGCCACTTCTTCTTCGCCGACACAGCCTCTGTGTCTGTGGCTGAAATGCAAAGTCCTGCTTCGTCACAGTCTGCTGCTGCTTCGAGAGAGAGAGAGAGAGAGAGAGAGAGAGAGAGAGAGAGAGAGAGCGAGAGAGAGCTCGTGTCTCTCTGGCTACGACGCAGACTCATTAAAAGATATTTTCATAATCTTGTCATGAAGGGTCTCGGGCAGAAGGAGTCTCATGACTCCGCTCGCGGTGCCAGTGCCTACTCCGCGGCCTCTGGATGACTCAGACGGAGAGGCGGAGAATCCGACACTCCTCTCTCTCCGCTCCATCTCGGTTATTTTAAACCCGGAGCGGCACTAGCGGCGGGCCGGGGGTCGTCACCGTCGTTAAAATAGTGCTGCCCTGAGTGTGTGAGTGTGTTTATCGTATTTATGTAATCAGCACCTCCCCGCTCCTATCACCGCCTGTCACTTCAAGCCCCCACCCTCCCTTTCCCCCCGCCCCCGACCGACCCCTCCACCAGTCCACACTCCACCATGCATGTTGTGATAGCAGGGTGGTCGTTTGACTTCAAAATAAAATTAAAATTAAAAAGTGGAGATTTATTCTGTTCTCGGTCTTCCAGCTAACTCAAAAAGTTGAGCTCGTGCAACTTATTCTCGTATGAAAAGTTTCTCTCAAAAGCCAGCAACACGCGTCGATATCCGCTCGTTTCACGCGTACGTTGCTTTTCAAAATAAAACTTTTGTCTTCGCAGGAAACAATTAAGTTAAACTACCTAGTTAGGTTCATGAAAATATCATTGTTTTGGGTTTAAATGAGTACGAAAGTGACGTTACTGAAGTACTCAAGTTACGCAACAAATACATCATCGCTGACTTGACGTTGCCATAGCTACGGACGCTGGGCGAGACCAGCCGGCCTCACGACTGAAACAAAGTGGCCAGAGAGCGCAACCTCTCACATGAATCTGATATAAGATTAAAATTTGGCTTCCAGTCGTGACACTCGGAATTAGAAAGCCGACTACAAACCATGGTATAGAAAATTACACTTTGAGTTACAAGTTTTAGGAGCCTCCGAGTGTTTCAAGGCATCTGAGTAGATGCTGAGATAACGATGACTAATGTCCATTACATCAGCACCCGAGGGGATCGATAGAAATATGAGGATTTAGTCGCCAAAGGGGCCAGTCATTACAGTAAATGCCAGACACACACACACACACACACACACACACACACACACACACACACACACACACACACACACACAGTGCGTACGTTTACATCAGGCCTTAAAGCGAATATGTAGACTTAGGAGATAATTCGATAATTGCCTGTGCAGTGTCACGCATAGCTCTCTGTTTTTCTCACACACACACACACACACACACACACACACACACACACACACACACACACACACACACCCTCCTGTCGATTTCACCTCCGTTATGCCTCTAAGCTTCACTAGATATTAGCACTTTTGCCTGTTTTAGCATCTGTTGCAAAAACTAAACTAAAATCTGATCTCTTTCCTCCCAATAAAGGCCTCCTGATGGCAGAAACACATGTTTTAATTACAAAGGTCATATAAAACCAATCTTTGCAGTAAGTTCAAAGATCTCATGTAGCTAAGTGGGTTGAAAAATGCAGATTTATGGATGCCGAGTCGAGCAGTAATTCATATGCATCATCTTGTGTTCGGGATCTGTCTAGTTTCTGCACAGGTAGCCGGCGTAGAGATACAGAGATAGAAGATGCACGTGGTTCGGCATCATATTGGGGATTCCCATATTCATAAATAGCTTCCATCTTAACCTGTTCAATAAGAAAGTGCATTCAAAGCTAGTCAGTGGTTATTCTTACTTTGGATCCAACTATTCAGTGTCTCCTGATATCCAAACGTTTACCTGCAGCAGTAGTTTTGAAACGTGAACCCCCTGCATGTGCACGGCCTTCAAGGCTGCTCTCACGTTCTACATCCTCTCGTCTCCCACATGCAGTGAAGGAAGTCCGGGCTCAGGGTTCCTCCGTCCTCCTGGTAAACTCCACACACACAACCACCGGAGACCTGGCGATGCTCGCGTGTGCACGCGTATACGACCGTGTTCGCGCGTGTGTGTGTGTGTGTCTCCGTGTGTGTGTGTGTGTGTGTGTGTGTGTCAGACGGTGTGTGTTTGTGTCTCAGCTTGTCTCCCTCGGCCAGCTGGAGAGATCACGTTACGGTGTGTTTGGAAACGCGCCGCAGGGTTTCTGCAGTTCACGTGCCCCCCCCCCCCCCCAAAAAAAAAGAGCAAAAAAACCTCTCCATCTTCATCCCTTTGGGGAAAACGTGTCACTTACACTTGCTCTATTGTTTTCTCTTTGTGGTGAACTAGAAGGGACATTTTTATTATGGGAGCCAGACTGTTAAGGATTTTAACCCAAGTTAGATTAAAAAGATTAAAAGTTTAGAATGTAGAATGTATCATCACAATGTTAGAAGTTAATGAGTGATGTTTGATAGATAGATAGATAAATACTTTATTAATCCCGCAAGGGGAAATTTTTTCGGTACACCAGCATTTTCACATAAGAAAAGAACAATATATACAAAAACAGAACAGAAGAAGAAGAAGAAGAAGAAGAAGAAGAAGAAGAAGAAGAAGAAGAAGAAGAAGAAGAAAATAAGAAAAATGCACAATATATACAACAAATAGAATAGAATAATAATATTAAATTAACTAACAAAATGAAACAGTAGTGCAAGATGTAGCCAACAACAAACAAAGGGGCTATAGTTGGGTGGTTTATTTGGCCAGAGGTGATTTATTGAACAGTGTTATTGCAGATTTGATGAATTCTCTTCTTTGATTACCACCACATTCACATGTTCTTTTCCACTTTTTTACATTTTTTTTTAAAGCTTACTGTAGTAGCTGGTTTCAAATTGTGATTTCATTTCTCGGCGCAGCTCTTTGGCTGACGGCTGCGCGGGTGTCGGAGACAGATGGCGTGTGACAACAGAGTTGCTGGTCTCAGATCAGTTATCCCGTTGGCTCCCATCATCCTCCATCCAGCTGCTGCTCGGAGGAATGCTCGTTTGTCGGAAGATAATCACGACGCCCTGATCAGAGCTGCCACTTGTCAGTCAGCGTTTGTTTAACTACCCACAATCCCCCCCTCTCCGCCCCCTCCGGGCGAGATTGACCCCCTTTCCCCAGCTTGATAGATTGCGATCGACAGGTTGAACTTACTACCCGTGGTTGTTTGCGAAGCGGTTGAGTGATGGAGGACGTCTCCGAATATTCTGGTGTTGTCGAATTCCTCGCGTGAGGCGTGCCGGTTGGACCTACGGGGCGGGTGGAGACAGAGGCGGTGCAGGATGGGGGGTGGGTGGGCTCACAGCGCTCTTCAAAACAAGCCGCTGCCCTTTCGACGATGGAGGCCGGTGAACACAAGTCCCTCACACCGTCCATCCATCTGCCTCCTTTACTCCGTCACGCTCCCTCCCTTTAACAGCGCTTCAGGAATGGAAAAGCTTCAGCAAAACTTTTCTAAAGATACTTTCTTTGGAGGGGAAACCAATAGCCAACAGAAATGTCTGTAATAATCATTTTTTTTAGATAATGATGCCCAAAACTACAAAGCCAATACACCTGAATTATGCTTTAACTTTGTGGATGAGAAGCAGCGGCTGAATCCTGACAGTCGAAAGGCAATTGTTGCAAACAATCCTCTAAATTCATCCTCTCTCCTTGTTTCCTCTCCTTTTTTTTTGTCTCCTCGTCCTCTTCATTCCTAGAAACCCTTGATTTGTGATGATAAGCTTTTTTGAAGAGGATTAGCCGTCAGATACATAATTACCAGCCGGTCTCTACAGGAATTTCTGTACATTCTGTAGCTGCTAACTACACTTTGACATATGTAACGCACGCACACACGCACACACACACACACACACGCACACACGCACACACACACACACACACACACACACACACACACATACATAGAGGGCTTTTTACTTGTCAATACAGCTCATTCAGCAGGGCCCCATGTACTGTTAACCACAGGTTTATACAAGCCCTACGACACCACAGAGAAAGGTAAAGAGAGATTAAGATCCTTGTCTCTCCATCTCCCTTATCTCTTTCTCTTTGCATTCCTTTTTCTTCCCCATACCTTTCCTCCCTCTCGCTTGCTATCTCGTCGCACGTAAACCGAGATTGTTTCCAATGTTTTCCCGCCATGTTTTCTTGTTGGCTTTGATTTGCACTCAGGGTGCACAACCGATCGAGCGTGCAGCCCCATTAGGTTCGAGGTTTGATTTAGGAACATGTCAGAAAACGTTGAGTAGTTAACGTGCTGCGGCAGGTCTGTGTGTGTGTGTGTGTGTGTGTGTGCATTGAAAAACATGGGTGACATGGGTTCACTGTTAGTTTTTAAGATACAGTTTGAAAAATGTAAATGGCGTCTGGACCGTTTTCACTGAAACACTGGGTTTTCAGCTCTTAATGCATTGCGCATCGCCAGACATTTTCAGGCCTATGCATCCTCATTTTGCATCGATGCGTTAGATTTGCAGTGAGAATTTAACATAAAAATACCATTTTAGGCCACATGTGCCACCGAAAGGGGCTTTTCTTGTGGCTCTGCACACTTAAATGCAGGGCTGCACGTTGATTATTCTCATTATCGATTAATCTGTCATTTATTCTTTTCATTCAAACAATGAATTTAGTCAATAAAATGTGAGAAAATAGGGAAGAAATGCCCATCAGAATTTTTCAGAGCTCACTGTACCATCTTCAAATTCCTTGTTTGGCCCAAAAAACCCATAAAACACACAAAAAAAAGCTGCAACCAGCAAATGATCAATCATTTTTCAGCGAGATCTATGTGGTTGTGAAATACCGTATGCGTTTGCCTCTTTAAAAACATCTTTCACCAGCATTTCACTTTTTGCAAAGCCTCCCATTGCAACATGGAAGATCACAGCCTGTGATGGATGTTCTTGTGGGCTTATTTATCAGAAGATAGATGATTATATTTTCGCAACAGTGTTAAGAGGACTGATTTATACGAGTGGCCCACAATCTGTTTTGGATGACCCATCTAGTGTGGGTGGCACTTCTCACACACTGTCGAGGAAAGCTGTGAGAAAACAGCAGCGTGTGTGCGTGAGAGAAACAGTGAATAAGTGTGCATGTGCAGGAATGAGTCCTAAAACCCGGAAATGAGTTGCTATTTTTGCACTTTTGGTTTTCTCATCTTGAAGTCAATGTTTTTTTTTGTTTTGTTGTCAGTAAATACCCTTCTCGCGTCTTTGGTAAAAAGGCGGTTGCTAACAAGTGGCTAAATGAGACGACAACGCGGCCTCCTTCAGCTCTGTGGCGGTGACGTGAAGTCATGTGACCGTATTGTTATTGTAAGTTCGTTTATAGATTAATCGATAGCTTTTACTGCCGATTGCATTCACGCTTCAAAAATCATAAAAGTGGTTTGCGTTGGTGAAGATTATCTCGCTGGAAAAAAAAACAGCCTTTTTGATGCTAACGCAACCAGTGTGATGCTAACTTCCTGGTTGAGCTACAAAAGTGTGTTATGCATGCAGCCCCATTATTATGATTAGTCCTCTAGCTCCACTTAACCTAATTTAAGGACTGAAACTCTGCACGTTATGCCTGGTGAAATATATAATTATCTAAATATGGGCAGAGGTCACCTGTCAAGCATAAACCTGACTCTTTTTTTAAATCAAGCCAGAAGGGAATATTTTCCTGGCAGAACACAAAACACCCGACTGATTGATGTTTACGTGCCACAGGCCTTGGTAACGATTTAAGCAATATTTCTCAACATTGGCTCCAACACTTAATGATATGATGAGCCCGCCTCTCCTTTGGAATTCAAAAATACAAGACGTGCATGTCGTGAATTCATCACGCTAGAACGAGCCGTCAGTACGCCACTTGTGATGGATTGTCTTCACTGCAGAGCACACAAATAATTTTTATCTGTGCTCGATTGGTATGTTTTCCCCAAATGCATCCAAATACTGGGTCCAAGTTTGTGACCCCTTATAATGAAGTCTACTTGTGAGCCTTTATTGCTGGTTATGGCCTCAAAACTTGAGTTGTGAGCGCGACTCAAGAATTTTAAGAAGCCTAAGGTACTAAAAGTATCCCGTATTTCACAGCAAAAGTACTCAGAAATGTTTATTTTCTTTTATAATGCTGTGTAGATTAGTTGACCCCTTCTCTTACTTGTTTTGTTATGTGGCTGGATACACAATCCTAAAATAATTTCAATTTCTTTAAAGGAGTATTCCACCTGAAATAAATCTGTTCAGGGCTACATACCTGAGCGTAGGATTTAAAGTTGTCTCTGATATAATAATAAAAAAATTGTTTATGGCTCACTTCTTCCTCAAAGATGCCAAGTTGATCACAATAACTTCCCGTGATAAGGCACAGACAGAAAAAAGGTCAAAACATCCATAGAAACTTCTATGTTTTTCCACAACGTGTCGAGTCACGCCATTGTTTCTGTGAACAAAAGCCCCAGCTGATAAAAGGCTAATTAGGATTTTTATGGTTTGATAGCCAAAAGAAATGTACATTTTTGTGGAGTATTTCTTCAAAATGCTCCTTTTTTTTTTTCCTCCTACAAGAGACGATTAATGCAAGCTGTTGAAAATATGCTTTTATTTTTATTTTTCATAAAGTAGTCTTCAGCTGTTCTGGAGTCAGCGGGAAAAAATGTGTCTGCTCAACAGTAAAATGGTCGATACGGTCCAGCTAGCTAGACCAGAGGGGAGCAGGCAGCACCTCACGGCCCAGGAACAAGTGCTCGGTTATTTTATTTTTTTATGCATTGGAAAAAGAAAGGATGCATTCAAGGTCTGTTTGTGTGTGTATGAGGAGAGGTCAAGGGGAGTTGCACACGTTTAGGCAGGACAAATGTTCAGGGGAATTTTGATAAGATAGTGAGAAACATGTTGTACGATTTGCAATGATAGGGTTCCACCTCACCTTGAGAGGTGATACATAGATAATTTACCGTCCTACACACATTCAGTCCTCTCATCACTCGGTATCTGGCAGCCGTTCTCCGACTTGCTGGGTGGCCTCTGTGTATCCACCAACAGCAGGGAGCTTAGCTGTTAGGGCATCAAACACACACACACACACACACACACACACACACACACACACACACACACACACACACACAGGTTCACGCTCTCAGACGCATATCTTTGCTTGTAAATCACTCAAAGTACCTATATATTTCATCACCGTACGTGAGGTGTGTTCTTTAGTTACACACAACTGCAGCCAAATGAGCATTAGCAAGTCGCGCTAACGAAAAACATCACACTGCTTGTTTTTGCCAAAACAAGCGGTGTTCAAAGTCATTTTGAAAATGTGCCTTTCGTCTGGGATAGTAATATAACACGGTGACCCATTTAAGGGTGCACTGCATGTAAATCTTATTGAAGCTATACAAAGCTCTTTAAGGGGAGTCCAGATTAAAAAACGTAAAAGATTTAAAGCGACCTGACACCTACTGGGTCATAGGTAACACGCTTTGTGAAGAAGGGGCCCAATTAACTCTTCTCTGCCTGGTTCACCAAGGCCCTCGCAATGCCCACGCCTCCTTCGCGTCGACAATACCAACATTCACGCAGCCCTCAATCTGTCGTGAAGCTAGCTTTGACCTGCAACCCCAACCTGCGCGGCTAATGCTAAAGCAGCCCAGCTGCTGGTCTGTTAAGCTAACGTTAAAGCTGTCAGAAGCGAAGCCAATATTCGGGCTGCAACCTGAGCTCACTCCGTGCGCTTAACGGAAGATTTGGGATAGAAAAGGGCTCAGTTGAGGGAACGACTGGAAGAAATCAAATTAGTGCCATGGATAGAGATCTCAGGTTGTCCTATTGGCTTTGGGAGCAAGAGCTAATTCCCCTTCCTCTTGTAAAAAATCTCTCAGCGGTTAATCCACCCGTTAAATGGTTCAGTCCCCGGTAGGGTTTGGATTATATGACTAAATACACTCAGTTTCAAGTTTATACACCGAGCAAAAATAATGCAGCTAAAAACAACAGTCCTGCACTAAATCCTGCATACATGAAGGTTCTTGTTATTAAAAGTTAAAAGAGTACTTCATGTTCCTACCATGACTCGAGAGCAGCTTTTTTATTCCAGGCATTCTTCTTCCTAGTACCTTCCACCTAACTACATTACCCATAATGCAACTTGACCGCCTACAGTTCGTTTGGGAGATTCAAGTGTGTTATGCTAGTAGCGGCTAATGTAGCCTCGAGCCGCTTGCCCGATTTTAAGAAGAAGAAGAAGAAGAAGAAGAACAAGAAGAAGAAGAAGAAGAAGTGTTGGTTAGGGCTGAAGACAACTTCTTCTTCTTCTTCTTCTTCTTTTCCTTCTTCTCCTTCTCTTTTCTCTTCTCTGTCTTCTTCTCCTTTTCCTTCTCTTTCTTCTTCGTCTCTCTCTCCGTCTTCTTTTTCTTCTTCTTCTTCTGCACAGGCCTGAAACTGAGACTTGAACCTGGCCTCGTGCCTTTATGACCCGACTGAACCCGACTTTCCAATTTTGAGACCTAAACCGAAACCCTGAAGCCACATGTTTTCATTTATTTAGCTTCTGACCGTTAGCTCGCCAGGCTAATGCAACATATTGGAACTACCTACTACAGGGCATCTGGTATCTACACTACTCCTTAATCTCGTTCACCTTTTCTATGTGTATATTTCCCCCCGTGCAGAAACAGAAGCATTTGTTTTAAAGTGCAGTAGTGTGCTCACTCTCCAGCCACCAGCAGCTCTCTGACCCACAAAGTCACCAGGTTTTAACAGTTCCCCGGGGGCCCCTTAAGCCCCTCACATGGAGCAAAGTGGTGTCTGGGGACTGTTCAAAACCTCAAAGGGTACCACCATCTCTCTGTGTGTGTGTGTGTGTGTGTGTGTGTGAAAGACAATGTGTTTGTGTGTGTGTGTGTGTGTGTGTGTGTGTGTGTGTGGCCTCTGGTCCAGTAAAAACCTGCAACAGGTTACAATCCATCTCACTTCATTTGTGCCTCCTCCTAAAGCTAGAAACCCATCCATCCTTTTGTGAGTCAGCGTGTGTGTGTGTGTGTGTGTGTGTGTGTGTGTGTGTGTGTGTGTGTGTGTGTGTGTGTGTGTGTGTGTGACCCCCTGTAGAGCGGACTGTGGTGCAGAAGATGAGCAGTGCATTGTGATGTGGTGTTTTTACCGTAGCTAAGGAGAGAATAGCATTAGCATTCAAAAGGCCTGCTGTCGCGGTAGGAGGGGGTTTAACAGGGTTTTCTGCTCCGCTGTTATGAGCTGATCCTCAGATGCTGTTACACACTACAGTGTGTGTTGCTTCATATATTTGTTTTCTATTTTTTTTTTTTTTTAAGCAAACACGTTTATGTATAGTTTGTATAGAATCTTTCTCTGCTGACTGGAAATATAAAACTTTAAACTGTACGTGTTACTGATCCAACTTTAACTTTAAGTTCAGTTTGTTTGTGGTGCAACAGCACTTAAAGGGCTCTGCACGTTAAAATATAAACATCACACACACACAAATATATCCCTTAATTGAATTCATCCATTAATTAAAGGCCATGTAACAGCACTTATACCATTGTTTTCCATATAATTATAGTCCCTGGTACCAAAACCAGAATGATCTGTTTCTTTTATATGTTGCTTTTGATTTAATTAATTTAACAAAAAGAAGCCAAACTCAAATGTTAAATGTTGTCTAAAAACAAGGAGCCATACAAAGTAAATGAAATTGGCAAAATCATTATTAATTTTTTTGCTCTAGTTTTTGATATTCAGTGCCACGGACACATTTGGATAAAAGCAAAAATTTGGAGTTAAAAGACATATTCATATAATAAAATGACTATTTTCAGATGTTAAAGAGGACAGTAAAAACTGTGATTGGGGTTAATTAATATTTAATAAATAAATAATAGAAAAACTATATGCAGTTTGGGATCAACTGTGAATCACTGAGTAGAATTTTTAATTTGTATTTCATCAGGAAAGTCAAAGATGAAGGAGATTGCGAGGTCTTTGGTTTGAATCCCCTCACACGTTATGTACTGTATATACGTGACACTCGTTTCGCTTCTGGATGGAGGAATGTTTGGAGCACAGCTGCCCACTGGGGTCAAAGGTCACCGCTCAGCGCCCGCAAAAGGGCCTTCATGAAATGACCCGGCATTGTGTGTCTCCCTCTCTCTCTCTCGCTCTCTCTCTCTCTCTCTCTCTCTCTCCCTCGCTCCGTCTCCACACATACACAGAGAGCGCTTCTATCAAAGGGTCATCGGCGCCCTGTCGACTCGGATTAGAGCCACAGAAGTATAGCGGGAGAAGGAGAAATGAAACGGTGAGCGGGGCGGGGAGTGAAAAATAAAAAATAAAAAAGGTAGAGAAGGAAATAGACTGATGGGAGCGACAGGAATAGAAAGAGTGACAGAAGGACGGAGAGGAGTTATTGTGGGTGCGGAGACAAAAGGGGACATAAAGAGACGGTCGTATATCTGTCAGGGTTGTGTCAAGAGCTGTCCAGTGTCTTTATCTGCAAAGGTCATGGACCGACACACACACACGCACACACACACACGCGCACACACACACACGCGCACACACGCACACGCACACACGCACACACGCACACACCGAGCTGACCTCAGTCTGCGGAGTAACTTTTTTTATTAGTCTTCAAAAAGGCTGCAAATTTGAATTTGGTGTGTGTGTTCGTGTGTGTGTGTGTGTGTGTGTGTGTGTGTGTGTGTGTGTGTGTGTGTGTGTGTGTGGATTAATGAGCGAGTGAGTCAATAGCCTCACATCAACTCAGTTTATTGACTTTTTTGCATCACTATGAAAAGCCGTAAATTACCGGGTGATCCTGATCGGCTGGCATCACCCTTTCTTTTCTTTCTTCCCCCTCCCTCTCCCCCCCCTCCCTCTCTCTCTCTCTCTCTCTCTCTCTCTCTCTCTCTCTCTCTCTCTCTCTCTCTCTCTCTTCATCTGTCTGTGTCGAGGCTCATTCGGAGGCCACTGGGGCAGAGGGCTCATGACAGGAGGATAAAAGGGTCAAAATTAAAGCGAGGGACAAGTTGAGGGGAGGAGGGGGAGAAAGGAAAGGAGGCGGGGGGGGGATGTGAGGGCAAGGAAAGGGAGTACGATTGAATTTGAAGTGTCAATTTACGGATGATTGTCAAGAATCATTTTAACGCCGCAAATCAGTTCTTCATGCAAATTTTCAACCAAAAACTGTATTTGGAGATTTTGGACTGTTAAGCAATATAGGTGCAACACTGTTTGTATTAAATTCTCGTAATGAAGTAAATCACTGTCCAACTCATAGCATCCTTTCCAACTTTCCTCATTCCTAAATCTTTCCTCCCCTCTTTCCTTCCTCCTCCCCTCACTTCTCCTCTCTGTGTCCTTCCTCCTCCCCTCACTTCTCCTCTCTGTGTCCTTCCTCCTCCCCTCACTTCTCCTCTCTGTATCCTTCCTCCTCCCCTCACCTCTCCTCTCTGTATCCTTCCTCCTCCATCCCTCTCTCCCTCACCTTCTGGCCTTAACTATCAGCCTCCCTGAATCTCAGGCAACGTGGCATGCAGGTATCCTATCTTGGACTACGTTGGATCCAGAAACACTGAACCGATCCTCAGTGCGTGATCCTATCACCTGCTGCAGGTGGTTCAGATCACTTCAACAGATTCCTCAGAGAGAGAGAGAGTAATTATAGAGGTATTTAGAGAAACTATATGTGTGTGAGAGAGCAAGACACACACTCTTAAAGCTTGACGGATTGATAGTGGTTGAGTTGACAGTCAGAAACTGTTGTACGTGTTCATTCCTGCGCTGGAGGGTCCAGAAAGTTGAATGCGGAGGTTTGACCTTGAGTGATGAAGATACGCCGACATTTCAAAACGCTGGTAACGTTTTTGCCTTTATGTAATTAATCATCCCAGCACATACGGGGTTGTTGTTGCTGTACCCTATTTTTACACCAAGATTTGTGCACATAAGCAGGTTTTTTAAACATGGGGGCACTCTCTTTCCACTGGGAGAGGGTCTTTACCCGATACCTGCAAAGCTCAACCCAAAAAGTCTCATTCTAGAAATTTAGGATGATCCGTAAAAAATGAACATTGTTTGGATTTTAGTTCTGGTCCAGTTCCTGTTCACACTGACTTTTCTTTATCAACGAACTAGAGGCGTAAACATGGAGTCGTACAGACTGACAGGCAACTCGTTGATTGGACAGCTTTGGTGATCGCCATCCTTCATCATCCGGACACCACGCGGGGAAATCTAATTCTGGTGACTGACAGAAGTTAATGCAGTTATTTATTTATTTATGGAGAAACAAGTGATTATAAGATTGGATTTTGCCGCGTTAGCTTTTGAGATGTCACATATCTGCTCCCGTAAAAACCCAGTGGTTGGTTTGCTTCGCTTTCCCACCACAAACTAACCGCCCCAGAGTCCACTCCTGGTCTCCAAGTTCTCACTTCTCCTCTCCGTGTCCTCCCGACCTCCATCCCTCTCTCCCTCACCTTCTGACCTTAACTATCAACCTCCCTGAATCTCCTGGAGATGCACTATCGCCTTGGATCCAGACCAACGTGCTCTCAGTGGGAGATCCTATCAGCTGCTGCAGGTAGTTCAGAACATTCATCCACAGATAGCTCTTTGGAAAGAGAGAGCGTAATTATAGAGGTATTTAGAGGGAGCGTGTGTGTGTGTGTGTGTATGTGTGTGTGTGTGTGTGTGTGTGTGTGTGTGTGTGTGTGTGTGAGAACAAGACAAACTCTCTTAAAGCTTGAGTGATTGACAATAGTTGCGTTGACAGTCAAAAAACTGTTGTTGATGTTCATGCCTGAAGCCACATTAATCACACTGTCTCATTACAGTGATTCATATTTGTTGATGCAGATGTTCACCGCTGCTGCACTTCCACTTATGGCCAATATCACATTTATTTGCACTAAAAGGGAGCTCACTGTAGTTTAAAAAGGTATTAAAAAAGGGTGTTTGCGCGTAAAGGTTCAAACCACGAGTGAATTTCCGTGACAGAAACGCTCAGAAGCTATATTATATAGCGGCTAACGCCGCGTTTTATTAGTGTTTTCCAGCAAATGCTGCAACAGCCTCTGGTCCACCTTCTCCTCTCTCACACCTGATTCCAGCCCCTTCATGATGGCACCGTTATGTCCCACACGCACTCGTTCCAGGTTTGTTCAAATATCACTAGTCGTTGCAGGTGTGGTAGCAAAAAGGTGACTTTTGATGGGCTTTGGAAGAAGCATTTGCTTGACCAATGACGGTGGACAGCATCGCTGATACGACCTGAAAACTGTGGTCGACCTCAAACGTGCAAAAAAAAAAAGCAAAGTTTGCAAAACAAAACACACACAACCAGCCAGCTGCTTGGCCGAACGTAGGCATGTCTATGCAGCATCCCCCCACCCCCCCCCCCTTCCTCTTTTTTTGTTTGTCTCTGTGGCGTGAGATTAAACCAACCGACCGTAAAAAAAAATTGTTCTTTCAGACGCCCGGCTGAACCCCCCCGCGTCCCGCACGCGTTTCTGCGTGTGAGCCGTCACGGAACGACGCCTCAAAATGCACGAAAGCTACAAGTAAACATCCACATAATGGGGTTTGAACGGACAGGAAATTTTCAAGACAAAACGCGACCGCATTCCTACTTTGATAGGACGACGCGTGAAGGACAGGAAATTCCCTGCATGCGTCCCGGATTCACTCGTTCTGAGTGAGAGGCTCAAACAAACACAGATACACCTGCACGCAGGTATGAACGTCCAGACAGGAGATCACCCGGCGGCCGGCAGCTCTCCGTCTCTCTGCTTCTGGTAAATTCCATCGAAAGTATTTTGTCGGTGAAAAGGTCACATGGTGCTTTCACGCTCACTGACTCGTCGGGGGGGAAATACACTCTGTAAAGTGACTGTAACTCCTTTACACATACATCTTAACTTTTTTATTTTAAACGGTTGATGTACAGTTACACGCAAAACGAAGTAAAATGTTCTGTGAGTTGTACAGTGAAGTATCTCAGTGAGTACAACAGATTGCCTTTAAATTTGCAATGTTTACATTAATGTTTACTCGCTAGCAGTCTTCTTCTTCACTTCCTTTATTTGGAGGAATTTGAGCAAATAAAACTACAGTCGTTTTTTATCAGTATATTAAACAAATGAAAGGATTCATTAAAGCTGTTACTGTATATTTGATACTCTAAAGCGCTATAATTTCTTGAAAAATAACCAAGCAGCTTGCATTAGCAGTAATAGACAGAAACTCAATCTTAACCCCTCCAATCCCCCCCAAAAAAACAAGGAAGAGCCCCAAACATAGAGAACAAATATATATTTTGAATCAAGTGCAAGTTTGATAAAAAAACAAACGGATATGCAGGCATTAAGAAGTGACTTTTGGATGAGCATTACTACGAGTGCTTCAAAATAAAGTGACAATAGTGACGTAAGATTATGTTTTGAAGGGGGAGACCTGAGGTTACGTTGAGTTCTGTTCATTTAATTGTTCATCACATTGACTTCGGGCCGGTCGTCCTCACTTCAACAAAACGACCCCTGTCACAAAAAAAAAAGCAGCATCCCAGGAATTCTTCGATCTCCTGAGCCCCTCTCCTGATTTTATCCGCTTCAGACAACAGACCCTCCTTCACTGTCCCTTTGAATTCCTCAAATTCCCAGATTTGGGAACGTGGAGTTCCTATATGAGGTCTCTCCAGACCATTAAGCCCAGTGATCCTGACCCCCTGCATCCGACAACACGACATTCCTGACCTCCGCGGTCCGCTCTGATCCACTCTGCTGGAAACCCACCTCTCCCACTGCTTTCACCCCCCTCCACCCCCTCCCCCCTCCCCCCCCCCCTCCTTCCCCTCCCTCTGGAGGTCCTCCCTCTGTTTCAGGATCAGGGAGAGGAGGGGGGAAAGGGGAGGGTGAGGAAGACAGAGGAGGGTTGGCTTGTGATAAAACCATAACTTTTTTTTAATCGATCACATTTCGGTCTTTTCAATTGGTGCGATTGACTGTTTAACAATAGCGAGTGTTTTCAGGCGTCCTACTTTTATTTATTTAAAGTATTACAGTCAGGATGTACTGTGTACTTCCTTTTGGGGTCGGCACTGAAAATGGCATTTAATTGACAGAAATTTTATTTTGACACATTTGCGTGCTCAATCCTTCTCAAACTTCTCAATCGCACCAATTTCAAGTCATAAACTGAGTACTTTTATCTTTGCAAAACTTATTTTGTGATTCTAATTAATTTCCCCAAAAGGACCCCTTTCAAGGACTTTCAAGGCCAGTTTAAACCTTAGAATGAGAAGAGAAGAGATAGATGCAGTGAGGGAAGGAAAGAAAGGTTGTTTCAAAGGGAAAGTTTGTTTGGGTTACATGCTCTCCTGCTGACACACACACACACACACACACACACACACACACACACACACACACACACACACACACACACACCACACACACACACACACACACACACACACACACACCCACACCCTCCATACACTCGTACAGTGGTGAGGGTGGTGAGCTATGTACGTCTCTTGTCCTGTCATGTACCTCTTGAGGAGACAAAAAAGACATGCAAGATAGAGGAATGTATGTCATAAACACACACACACACACACACACACACACACACACACACACACACACACACACACACACACACACTTGACTGTATATCATATATTAGTGCCTTTTAACAGGATATTAATCACATTTTAAGTTGAAAGCTACACAGTTTTTACAGTGACGCACATCCTTTCTTCCTCAACTCTCGCCTGTTGTTTCATCGTCTGATTTTCTTTGCTGTGAATCGCTGTGATCTTCCTCGACCGTCCAGACATGCTAATGCTGGGCGCGGAGAGACACAATGGTTGATGAATCAGCAGAGAGACAAATGTGTCTGGGCGCCTCCCAGGTCAACCCTCTCCATCAGTCATTTTAAACACAGTGCCGGGCGGCAGAGTACCTGCAGGGGTACGAGGCTCACACACCTGGTTAGGGAGCTGTCCTCCACTTCCTGGGTCCTGTCATCCATCCGTCTCCATCTCTCTTACTGGGCATCTTCGCTGCTCCTCACCTTTGGCCTCATCAGATGAGGGAACATCTGGGGAGGAATGGTTTGCCGTCGTGTCCATGTGATTGATTCTGTTGCTGTGAAGGCACCTTGTTAGCTGTCTTCGTTGCTTCGTTGCTTATCTGAGTAATGCTGACAACAGGGACGGACAAAACTAGCTTATTAGTGCTATAATGTTGTTAACACGGCTTCCTGAATTGATTTATATATTCATTTCTTTTGGAAAACTTATTTATTTAGACTGGGTTTTTTGGTCTGTTTTCCTGCCTTGAATTGAGAGCCACAGTAATGCTTCCTTGTGTTTATTTATCAGTTTATTTTCTTGTTATTTAGAGGAAGTAAACACAGACTCGTAGAAGCTAGTGGCGTTATTTATTTATATGACTTTCGCTAGTTAGACGTTAGTTATTTTAACAGAGAACTCAACTTCCTCGGGTGGTCTCGAACCACCAACCTTTTGGTTAACAGTTGAGACCGCTCTGGAGAGGTCACGCAACAAGTAGAAGCTAGTGTTAGCATGCTAGCATGCTAGCATTCGCCCACACAGTCAACACGTTGTGCTCGCCTGATAATAATCGGTATTTCTTATATGTTAAGACGACTTACAACAACTTGTACATGTCATCCACGCTTGTTGCCACGTTTATGTTTCTCATGATTGTGGCTCTATAGCTTGCTAGCTATGAAGAAAGATGAAATCTCAAGGGCTATAGGGCTAACAGCTAGCCAAACCTCATCAAAGCAAGGCTGTCATTTTAACCTTGTATCCACTAACATGTAAAGTATAAAACACTGTGGTTCAACAGGTGATTATTGGATGTGTGTTCTGACTTGCCAGCCAAAAAGATCAAAATAAGAGATTTTTTGAACTTTTAAATGACTGCTTTTCTGCTTTTGGTTAATTTGGAGCCAAGATTATAGACCAAAAGAGGACAAGACAGTTGTTCCCTTCAGTTATCTTTCTTTTCTTGTGTAGGTATTAACTATTTCGCCACTGCTTTTCCACGTTCAAGCCGTTTGTGATATAACCACGACGTCTTTTTTTGATAAAAATGCTTTAAGTATCGAGGTTAATGCAGGGAAAAACCTTTATCTGTCATCGCGTACAGTGTAGTTAAAACTAGACCTGTGTAATGGCTACATCTGTCCATTCCTTCAGTACTTTCCCACACTGCTGAACAGGTGCTTTGTGTGACTTCATCTTGGCTGAGCTTCCTTCCAGACTCAACAAATTTCAGATATCATCGGTTAGAGTTAAGAGAATCTTGCGCAGTAAATTTAGTCTAATTTCACACTGTTTCTGAATATTTTTGCACTTTTGTCGATCACCAACGTTACACAGAAGGTCCAAAAGGCCCTGTAAACATTTCTCTTGGAGGGATACGGGAGAGTGATAGTGAACCTGATATCATATCACACATCAGATAAAGAGATTCCTCGTATGAATACGGCTGCAATATCTTGACCTAAGACACATGAACAAAAACACATTTGGAGATGTTTGTCTTCGTATTAGCGATTGTAAAGGGATCTATATTTAGATCATTTCTTTGTCGTCTGACAAGGTGGCTGCTCATAAATCAGCATGTTTCTCCTCTTAAATTCCATATTTATATATGTTTCAGACTTGTTCTGAAACATATGCCCAGGCTTGTTCTTGAATTTGATCTCAGACAAAGTCTTCTGGATTTAGATGAGGGGAACAAGCTTGATTATTTAGCCGGTTTGTTTGCTGAAAATGTGGCAAACTGTAGCAATCCCAAAGGAAATGTAACCTCAAACAAACAATTCCTGTCAGCTGCCCCTCAGCTTTTAATAAATACATCCATGGTATCACGAAATCCGTTCTTTATCTACATCTCAGGTCCTTTTTAAAACCCCTCATGACCCGGTCCACATTCTCACACCCCAAACTGGCTCCCAACCTTTTAACAAGCAGCTTGAATAAAAACACGTGACAGCCCAGATCAGATGGGATTGTCCCAAAAGAGCACCTATCAGCATGGTAAAAACAGATTGCCCAGTCAAGTGCGCCCCGTTGTCATGTCAGATATGTGTTGTTTGTTCCGGTTGCCGGGGGAAACCTGTCTCGTTGCCAGGTTCTTCTGGTAACATCCTTATCCTGCTCGTCTTACATTCCAGATCAGTCTGGACCTTTGCAACGCGACAGAGGGGTATTTGTGGGAGATGATTTCATGGGAATGTTAATGACTGGTAGCACACACACACACACACACACACACATGCAGTAATGATGGGTGTAAATATACAACAGAAGGTACACAGATGATAGTAAGTTTTCTGCCTTCTTGCAGTACATAGTTTAGTGTTTTTAGGGAATTATGTGCCAGAATTGTGAATGAAATATTTAAATTTTTCAGTTTACATTCATACATTTGCTCCATGTTTGTCTAACCTTTAGTCCCTGATCACACAAACTAGGTTAACTATTAACATGACCAACCTTCCGGTTAACAGCCGACTGCGCTAACCGATTGCGCCATAGAGACGGCTAAAAGGGCTGTTAGCATTTTAGCAGTTGCCCAGACAGTTAATTATTATCAGGCTAGCACCCAGGGTTGTTATTTCTAATCTTTCTTGTCAACTTACAACTTGTACAGCCGCATTCATGTCCATTTTCCTGTTGCTATTTTGCAATGGATGTAGCAATTAGCTCGTTAGCCATGTAGAAAGATGACATCTTCACGCTGTTTTTCAGCAAAACCCAAAACTTAAATCTCTGCAATCATAACAATTACATTCACATATCTGCTAACGACATCTAATTAGAGCTCCAAGAAACATTCAACCCGTGTAATAACTTACAGAATGATATTTGCATGCCGAGCTCTTTACGCAGCATTTACACATTTTTCAACATGACCTGTGAAGTGTATCAGCCCTCTTGTGTTTCCAGTTGACTCACATCACACGTATGAGGAGCTCACTTGGTATCCTAGCGCAATGCAATGTTTCCCCCGACTTTTGCGGTATGTGGCGGGATGTTTTTAGCGCGATATATATGGCCTCCGATGGCTCGGCGCTCTCGTCACGGGCTTTTCAATTACACACGTGAAAGACATACATGAATGCCGCTGGCATCGCAGCGCGCCTAGATACCAAAAGGGGACGATGGTAAATCCTGGTCATGTAAAGGAAGGCCTGACGGCTGAAAATCACTCCGTCCGAAGCCCATGTATTATAGTTTATATCGTCAGTGTACAGTGGGAGCTTTTCTTTACCTCTGTGTTGGCATTAGTGGGGATTTATCTTAGAGGCTTCTGGTGCGGAGAGCGTGGACTCGCAGACTTAAATGCAAGATTGCAATATTGGATATTCATGACGTGAAATCCGTGCTCAACATTCATGTCCTTTGTGTTAACGTTGCGTGCAAAGTGCACATCGAGTAGGGCACGCGTAGATATTGTCAAACTCATTTTGCTCCAACATGCTATAACCTCCCAGAGGGGTTGTTTTTTTTTTTTTTCAGATGAAAAAGAACAACAACAAAATAAAATCATCCCCCCAAGTCCAAAAACTCTGCCGCCATTCCTTTTATTGTGAACATTACTGCAGGCGAGCCGTTGTCGTGGCATCCAGATTGATGTTTTTTTAATAATAAAAGTATGTCAACACAGCCTAGCCTCGAGGTACCAGAGACATTTCCCTCCTGTCTGTGTCGGAGGCTGCTGGCGTTGCTGCAGCTCTGTTCTAGCATGCTAAAACATGCATGCAAATTGGGGTGCGCATGCATATCTTTCCTTTTTTTTTGCATCACTTGGATTTGAAGGTATTTGTTGCAGAGCAATTTAAGACTCTGTTTCGACTGGTAGAATGAGCCTTTACAAGTCACATGGAGATGTGCAGCACAACCACAACCAGCAGCTCTGACATTTAAAACGCTACATACATCAAATGATTCATTTGTTTTGTTTGTTATAATAATTTGCAGTCTGCACGTCTACTGGCTGTCGAAAAGGCAATATCAAAGTTTTTTAACGTTGAAGGGAAAATACAAACATGAAACGCCTAAGGAAGAGTTTCATTTCCAAAATAAGTCGTGCAATGAAAAGTTTTATTATTAAATGAGATGTGCAAAGATGGATTTTGCCCTGATATGAGTTTCAGTGCAACATTATATGCGCGAAGCTATTTTGTACTTAAATAAGATGATTCAAGAAAAGTGTCTCTGAAATCAGACATTTAAACCTGCAAAACGAGTTTAATTATGAAATAAGACGGTAAAAACTGTTTTACTTCTAAATTAAACACTCGTCAACGTGCGAGGAAGAGTTTTATTTTGGAAAAAAAGACGCGCAAACAAAAGTTATGCGCTGAAATAAGATTTGCAAAATACGACGTGCAAAGAGCTTCACTTCAGAATATGCCGTGAAGAAACGTTTCCCTTCCAACGCAATATATGTAAGTTTAATACAAACTAAGAAGAAGAAGAGAGCGAGCTGAAGAAGCTTTGGGTATTTATGGTCCCAGTCGACCCTGAATTTGAGCTTTAAACCCAAGATGACAGATGCTCAAGCAAAAACAAAAAAAGAAACGCCATGTTTGTTTAAGGTGGCCCTTTCTTTGCGTTAGCGCTTTAATCCGTGACTTCCTCTCCCATCTCACCACCTTAAAGTGAATCCACAGGAAGGAGCTGTTTAAAATCGCCTTAAACGATGTCACCTACAGCGCTCTCAACTTTTCATCATTGTTAACCACAACCACAGTTTCCGTTGAGAGTCATCGGAGGAGCTGCTTCTCCACACATGTTGACTCACTCTGACATGAACACATAAATACACACATCGCCTCGGGACCCCCGACAGCAGAGAAAGGCATCCAGCGACGCCTCTCTCTCATTATTCCCTGTCTGTGTGTCTACATGTGTGTGTGTGTGTTTGCGTGTGTGTGTGTGTGTGTGTGTGTGTGTGTGTGTGTGTGTGTCAGGTGGGAGCACCTTCCATGATTTAGTAGAGACCTTCATGTCCACCTCCTCCCATGACTTTCCATCACGTAAAGAGATCTCCCGCCTTCTCCTCGGTTTATTGTCTAAAAAGATTCTCCTTTTCTTTTCTTCCGAGCCGCAACCCGAGGGCAGACTTATCCGCATTGTATAAGTTTTCCATGAACCAAATTGTAGAGCGGCCGTATATGGAATAAAAGGAAAAGATGGGCAGGAGACGAGGCGAGAGGAAAACTGAGATGCAGATTCGTGTGATGTGATCAAAATGGAATATTTGATTGCTACAAATTTCTTCGGAATTCAACCTGGCATATTTGTTGAAAGTTAAACTTTAAACTTTTGTTAAGAATTTGAAACAATGTTGAGTGGGGGAAAATGTGAAAGAGATCATTTTAGCAAGAAAACGTCCCAGAAAAAAAGAAACCAAGAAATAGTTGAATGTATTTAACAAACCAATAGAACAGTAGTGATATGTAAAAACAAAATATGTAAAAAAAATCATTTGTCTTAGCGGTTTGGAGGTAAAAGAACAAATGTGAAGCATTTCATTTGTTTATTTGTTTATTTGATTTATGGATTGACAAAAAACAAACAAATCCAGGGATACCATGAGATATTTGACATGGTCCTAATACGTCAAAAATACAGACATGAAACATGTTCCATAAAACTGAACAATAACGCAATCCAAACCAAGAAATAGAAACACCGAAATACAACAAAAACAGTTTATTTTTTATTTATTTTTTTATCAACTTTCTATTATATTTGTGTCCCTGCAGACACAACCCTATCATATATGATCCTCGACAAATAATTGAGTTCCCTCTCTCTCCTGGCTCGTCCTTGAGCTGAGAATGAGACCCCCACCACCCCCCCCTTCCCTCCCTCCTCCTCCTCCTCGCACTCCTTTCTATGCGTCCCATTCACAGCTTCAGGCCGTATTTTACTGGTTCCCATCAAAGTCTAATGGTCTGTAGGTAACTCCGTTGTTCTCTCGCCAAACCCCGGCCTCTCCCCTGTCTCTGCGCCTCCTCTCCCACATGCAGAAGTACGTGCCTGACTCTGTGTGTTCAGCAGGAAGAGAAAGAGGTGGATCAGATCACAAAAGAAGGAGCGTCAGGGAGATGTTTTAACCTCAGCATGCTGCTGAAAAGCTGATTGACTGCAGAGGGGAGGGGTGTCTGAACTGGGAGTTCTTCTTCTTCTTCTTCTTCTTCTTCTTTTTCTGCCTGCAGGCTACTTATAAGAAGACATGCTCGCACCCTGGTTACATTGTGTTTGTGTCTCCGTATGTTTTTTCTAGGCATTCCTGCGTGTTTTCCTTCAGTTTTGATGAGACGCATTTTCAAACCCTCTGAGAAACGATTTATAAAAAAAAAAAAAAAAAAAAGTTTCATTTGTGAGGGCTGGACTTTGATTTCCTCCGGTTCAACAGGTGTCCCTTTGTACGCAACGTTTCATGAGACATTTAAGAGGTTACACGCTGTATTTGTGTTATTTTAAAGAGGTAAATCAGCATTCTGGGAAATGTATTTGTGCGATAAGTAGATTCATGTCTTTGTGTTAAAGTAGCTTTGATGTTGGATTAGCCTAGTTTAGAAACAAATAAGAAATACATGTAAACGGGCGAACAGCTAGCCTGGATCCGTCTAATGTTCAAATATTGGTTTGTTTACAAATGAAAAAATTAACAAACAAAAAGTGCGTACATTTTTTTAAACTCTGGACTGAGCCAGGCTAGCTGTTTCCCTCTGTGCTTATGCTAAGCTAAGCTAATCCTATCCCAGCTTTCTACTTAACGTAAGGACACGAGAATGATGTCTACCTTTCAGAAAAGAAAGCAAATTTCACAAAATGTATGTGAAATCATACTGAAACCAATGTGGAAACCCATTCACTCATTCAATAAGTCTCTTTGACTTTGTTTACGTACTTCTTGTTGTTTAAAGTTGTATCAGGACGGGTAACTGTATCGTCAAAAACATGACAAACTCAAACTAACGGATCACCTTAAAGTATTTAGATGTGAAAATCCCTCTCTTTTTCTTCAAATGCTTCATAAAATAAGTAATAAATACTTTAAAGTTATAGTTATAGTAATGCTTCTCTCTTCTTTTGGAAAACAAGAAATGCTGCCACAACCAAAAGAAGACACAGACTCCCGCATTAAAAAAAAAAAGCACATTAACATAAACCTCAAGGTCTCTGTCAAGGTTTCCTTGAGAGTTCTGGCCAAAGCGAAGCAGCAACTGAGCGGCTTAATTCAAGACTTTCGAGAACCGCCGTTCACCATTTATGGACATGTCAGCGGCCTTGAGACACGTCGCACTGAGAAGAGTCACTCAGAGCTACTTTTTTAACGTATTTAATCTCTTTTATGGCGGTTTGAAAGACGAGTCTGTCGCGGAAGAAAGTGCACAAAAGGTGTCACACCCGCTTGGTGTCTTTTCCATTTAAGGACATCACACGGCGTTCCAAGTCTGTTAACATTACAGACCCACTGGACCCTGTGAAAGGACATCTTTATGGGAGAGAACAACAAAATAATTATGAAATTCAAGTTCCTTATTTTAGTCTTTTTAAAAAGAATCATATCTAAAGATCCAGACCTTTTTTTTTTATTTATTTTTTATCATTCTGTGATATTTTATCTGAAGGATATTAAAAAAGTAAAGTGATGTTGAGTAAAGCATATAGAAGGAAATGGAAAATGTGCTCGATATCTCTGCAGAAAGCAAACCATTAAATGCAAAGTTAATGACAATTCTTTAGTAATTAATTATGGAGAACCAGGGTTTTTTTCCTTCAGATTGAAACCAGACATTGGGACGCCTCCACGCTGCTGAATTCCTTTGAGCAAGAAACTCTGAAACTGACCTCTGACCTCCCTGCAGAGGCGGAAAGATAGGGATCATAATCGGCATCATGAATCAGATTTTTTCTTTTTGACTGATCCAGACTGACCCCACCCGTCTGGTCCGACAGGCAGGTTAAAACAAACGCCCAAGATTGTTCGAATTATGCCTTTACAGGCTTTTCCACACCGCAGCCGCGTTGGTTTAGTCGCCGCAGTGAGTGAGCTTTAATAGACTGCTGATGATCAGTTAGTTAGTTAGTCAGGAGGGTAAAAGTGAAATTTAATGGAGTGAGCAATTGGTGTGGTCTCATTACAGCGCCGCCGGCTCTCCCAGGTGTGTGTCGGTGTGTCTGTTGGGGGTCAGCGGGTGGAATTTGTCCTCTTGTCTGTGCACTTGTCTGCCCGTCTCCACGTCGCCCCCTGTGGTCAAAAAGGGGAACTCGAAGATCCTGGAGATGGCAAAGATTCAAAAGGAAAAGACACACACACACCCAGAGATGAATCAGAGCTCTCTATTTAACCCTTTGTGGGGTGTTTTTTTAATCGGTCTGACTGCACAGTAACCACAAGAGAAACGCACGCTCTATTATTTATTTTAGGGTTTGCATAAAATCAACTTCAGTCAGCAAAAGCCAGACGACACAAGAAATACAGCTGATGGAGAGTGACTCAGCGGAGTGGAATTCTGTCTGTCTCATGAATGAAATCTCCCATAAATTCACCAATCAAACAGGTTTGAAGGCAGAAAAGGAGTTTTTTGATGGTGGTTATGTGTGTCTGGTGAGACGGATGAACTTCAGCCACAACTAAAAGTTAATCTGACTTGCGGTTGGCGCTGTTTTGCCAACGTGACGTGACTCACTGAGGACTTAAAAGAGCTGAGGTCGGAGGAAAGTACATGATGAATAGAAGGATGAGACATAAAGATAAAGAGGGCGAGGCAGAAGTCAAATCAAGCAACATATAGAAGTGTTCATTTAATAACACCGTTGCTTAAACTATATTTCCTAACCAAAATATGTAAAATATAATAGTTCTCGTTTTTATAATTTAGTTTTCTTGAAGTGTTTTGAAACTCTCATTTGCGTGACATCAGGATATGGCCGACACATGAAACGCCTCCAAACCACACATTTGTAGTTTTCACACGTTTTTTTGTAAATGATTGAGCTTAAAAGTTGCTGATTGGCGTATTTTGTTACCATTGGACAGGCTGGCTGTTTCCAGTCTTTGTGCTAAGCTGAGCTAACCATCACCAGGATATAGCTTCATATTTCACGATTAGTCTTTCTCATCTTACTCTCGGCAAAGAAAGACATTTCTTCTGAGCTCAAATGTCACGTGAGTCGTGACTTCTTACTCGTTAAGAAATGGGACTATAATAAATCCTCAAACTACAAAAGGAGATGTAAAAGGAAAAAATAGATGATGAAAAATAGAGCCAGAGCTGTGTTACTTAATCGGCCTGCAGGTGCACACACACATATACGTCTATCCACATACCTGGTATGTAAGCACACACACACACACACACACACACACACACGCACACACACACACACACACACACACACACACACACCCTCGAGTGAAATCTGTGTCCAGATTACCACCAACCCTCTATTCACACCACCTCGACAAGCAAAGAAAAAGAAGGAAAAAAAAGCAAAGAAGTGAAGCTGCAGCTCTGTTAGTGAAACTTCCGTTTGCTAAAAATAGGTCCGGGTTGGCAGAGGTGGCTGGCAATGCGAGGCGTTGTTTGGCAGGGCGGCGGGATACGGTGGGGTAACCCGAGGTGCACGTTGGCTCAGTGACTCCGCAGCTTTTTAAAGAGGATGCATTGGTTTGCATCGCTTGAATTAATAAATGCAAAAGGAAAGTCCCACAAACAGCTATTCATGATAGTTATTTTGGGGGATTTCTTGGGATCATATATATAAATCGAAAATAGAGAAATATTAATTATAGATTTGTTTTTTTGCCACCACCTTTGCCCTCTTAAATTAGCCAATCCAAGACAATGATGTGGACGCCAAGAAGAATTAAAGGAATAGTTTGACATTTGTGAGGAATGCACTTATTTGCTTCAGATGAGGCGATCGATACCATTCTTATATATCTATCTACCAGGACATGGTTAGCTTAGCTTAGCACACAGACTGGAAACAGGGGGAAACAGCTAGCCTGGCTCTGTCCAAAGGTAATGAAATCCACTGAATTGACAGTTAGCCCACATCTGTATAAGAGTGTAACACCGGCAAGTGGTCCTCTATTGCGCCGCATGTTACGTTTTGTATTGTTTTCTAGACGCGCTTCAAAGTTAAAATATTGTCACACCCAGTGGCCCAGGCAGCCAATCGCTGTGATTGCGGCCTCAGACACACAGGGCGGTGTTCGGGGGCATTTATCCTTTCAGGTAAATCCGCGGGGACCCACCGATCAGTTTACACTTGTTGTTCGGTGAAACCTTAAACCACACCGGTGAGGACATTTGTGTGCGTCCCTCTAGGCCTCACAACTCTCCTGAAGGGACATTAGCTCCGTCTCCGATTTCCGCCCTCGAACATACGAGCCGCGATTGCCGTCCCATTGTGATGCGGAGACAAAAACACGCACGTATTCTCCCCACATACATGTATATTTCTCTGCTCGTTCCTTTTCGTCGCTCGAAGGTACAAAACAGAAATCACACAGGTGGAACCAGATCTTGTTTCACTCCTCCTCCTCCTCCTCCTCCATCTTTAGATCCCTCCTCTCCTCCCATCAATCCCTGCGGCTCTCTAGAAGATTATTTTCACCAGTCCCATGTGTCCACCATTACACCCTCTTTTCATCCCAGCTCTGCCTCCACCTGTACCTGTTGGAAGCCATTACTTCTTACTCCTACTTCCCTCTGTTGTTTATCGGTTTACCACTCCATTATCTACCTCTCCATCCCTCCATCCCTCCCCTTTCCTCCTCCTAAAGCCCCCCCGTCCCTCTCCAGGCGAGGGCAGCTCAGTGCACATCAAAGGGGGTGATTATCATAGCACTTATCAAGAGGGTGGGCACTGTCACTCACCTTATGTGTGTGTCTTTACAGGCCAGCTTGTGTCTTGAAATCATTTATATTTTCCCACAGTTCACACATTCAGAGTTTTGGGGAAGTTGCGTTTAAAGAGCAGGTCATGATTAACCGGAGAGAGTGTGTTGCTCATTTAACATAATGAAAGGTTTTCTCTTGATTTCCTCACATTATCTGGTGGGTGACGCTGCGTTGAGGTGTGTGTGTGTGTGTGTGTGTGTGTGTGTGTGTGTGTGTGTGTGTGTGTGTGTGTGTGTGTGTGTCTGTGTGTGTTTGTGCAAAATAGTACGCCAGTTTTGTACAGATTAGCAGGTAGAAGTGGAGGGAAATAACTCAAACACCTGTGCGTTCTAATGCAATAATCCAGCAATAAATTGGTGGAGCCTGTAATGTTCCGTTTCAGGAAGAAAACTTTTTTATTTTTTTTATTTTTTCAAAGCTCATTGTGCATATGTTTTATGTTTGTGTATTTTTTGACCGCCAATCACCTTGTAGCCCCGCCCCTAAAGCATCCCCTGCTTTATGGTCTGTTTGACTCTAAATGGACCATAATTTACTAAATGAACATCATGCTGTATTGAAGAAGACTTGAAACTAGAGATTGAGACATATACTCATGTTTACAATGTTTACTGAGGGAATAAATCAAGAGAGAAGTAGAGTCATTTTCTATAGACTTCTATACAACCAGAGGAGTCGCCCCCTGGTGGTCAGGAGAGAGAATGCAGCTTTAAGACACTTCTGCATCGGCTTCTCTTTTCAGAACCGGTGGTTGCCGTCTGCTCTGTCTGAAATGTCCCTCTCTTGACATTGTTGACGTGTAACTGGATGTTCCCATGTAAACTCACGTCCTCGACTGGACACATGTTTGGTTTATTTGAGATTGCAGCAGCTTCTGTGAGAGTCAACGGTCGGATGTATGCATCGACCAACAAAAGCCTCATGGAAATTGTTTAAATGAGTTTTTTCCTTCTTTTAATCTTCGTTAATTCCGTGTTTACTACACTGCAGTTTGTCTCCTGCAGCCGTCGGCTCTGTTCATACTCAACCAGCTAATGTTAACATCCCGCTGCACTAATGCATCCTCCAGTTTTACAACCATGAATGTGCATTGTAAATATTATCTTTAGCTTCATATGTCTCTTGGCTTCTACTTCGCTAATTGAAATCAAATCATAAATACTTCTATGTGGTCTAATACTGTAAATACTGTCTTGTTGTGCAACGCTACTCGTGATGGTTTGTAAAACTCTCTCTAAACATTATTTTTTGTGGTCAGATACAAAGTTTTTATTCTGTCAACACTTGGAAGTGGAGCAGATTTATCGGAGTAGTAATCCCTTCGCGTTGCACAGTGAGAATAGTAGCAGGACGAAACCAAACCCAGATGCTCAAGCAGAAACGGGATGTTTACTTCCGGAAACATCAAATCCACCGTTTATTGTCCCTGAGTTGACTTCCAGGACCAGACAATTAACAGATGTAGGTAACAAGAGGAGAAACAGCTGCTGCCTTTGTTCTGATGAAGTGGAGTCAGAGAAGATCCATTTCAGACTAATCTGTTTTTTTATTGAGACATTGAAGGGGAAACCCTCTTACTTTCCCTCCACTCTGAACTATTACCATTTACATGTTTCCAGTCCAGTTTGTTGTGTTCGATGTCTCTGAGTGTGTTCGGCCTTATGCTTGTCAGGTATTTCATTTGCTGGATTAGATATATTTATATATATGTATATATATATTTCAGAATGAAATTAGATTTATTGCAAATTTTATCCAGAATGTCTATTTTTGTTTTCCAGCACTCTGGGGCAATTACTGTATGTCTGTCAGGACTTTTAAAGCCATTAGTACTAAATATCCCCAGGAATTACTATTATTATTGTAATAATAATAATATTTATATCTACCCTGAACCAAACGTTTTGATCTAATTATGGAGAGTCTGAGTGTAGCCTGTGTTCCCCCCCCCCGCCCCCCTCCCTAATTGTCCAACCTAAAAGCTTTGTTTTCAGTTCAATCATCATGAATTTTGTCTAATATCACAAGTCAAGACACGAGACACAATCCTCCCATTCCTGTCTGGCCTGTTGTTAGTTTACCGGCGTGTAATTTATGACAGATTTAAACCTAAACACACATTTCATCGGCTCCATTGATCACGCAGCGTTCTCGCCCGTCCCCTTTGTCTGCTCTCTTGTCCGGACAGCGGCTCGCAGTTTGTTTTGGCCGCCACCCTCGTCTCCCCCCGTAAATCCGTCTGCGTCAACTGCAGATTTTTGCTGCATAAAACGCCTACGAGCTCTTTTTTTTTTTTTTAAATTTTTTTATTATTGCCAGATTGAGCTGGCATGAAGCCGCCTGTTCCTGATTGGCTGCGGTAGGTTGTGCCGGTGGGCAACCGGCCACCTTCATTGGCACGCAAGTGTGTCTGTGCTGAAGGCTGGAGGACGCGCTGATCAATTTGGAGTTTGAACAGGTGATGGTGAATCACTTCCACTGGCAAAGCCTCCGCTCACTGGAACAATGGGAACGCCTTCGCGAGCGAGGGGAATCCCAGTTGTATTGTTGATTCATTTATTATGTTTCTGATGGAGATATTTACCTTTTCTGCGCTTTCTTCCCAGTGTAAGTTTAAACAAAAAAAAAATAAATAAATAAAAAAAAGGTATTTCTTCTGATACTAAACAGACTTCTGCAGTGTTTGTTGCCCCTTCGTGCACTTTTAAAAGTGACTCGCCGTTCTATACTTGGTGGTTTGGGTTTATTTTCATGTCACCGCTGTGCACTCGGAGTGCATTTAGAGCTGCAGAGAAACCAAACCCCGATCGGAAGCTCATATTCTGACGATGTGGACAGCGTCTTGGCTCGTTGTCTGAATACCGATGGAGTAGGAGGAGGAGAGGGGGGGGGGGAGGGGGGGGGGCTGCGATGAGAGTCTGAACTTTAATAGATCATGTGACGTCCCTCACACTGGTGTTGGTTGTCAGGGCAACAGTATTTCTGCCCCCATTGGAGGCGCAGTCATCTGAATATGTTGCTGTTACTTTGTTTCTAGATACGGAGGAAAATATGATTCAGGGAACTAAACTAAACTTTCAGGATGCAACGTGAAAAACTTTCAATAAGTAACCTGCATATTTTTTTAAAATCTGTTTGGGGGGGGTAACAGGCCGTTAAAAAGTCCCCGTGAGTCCCTGATTTAGGCCTATGAGGCGAGGCGAGCGGCCATTGAAAGGGGCGAGGTGGGGCATGGGTGAGAATCGGTGACATCACACATATTTCATCTCATCCTGGTTGCAGATCAATCGTCCTCTCGCTGATAACATCGACTTTTAGAGCTAGCTGGGCAGGGCCTGGGACCTGAGGAGATGTACTACACAACCACCACTGGAATTAGCAGAAACACGCTACTTAGCTCCTGTTGGGCATGCGTGCCCGCTCTTGCCTCGGGTTCATTTTGTTCTTAAAAAAAACTTAATAAAAGAGAGAGAGAGAGAGAGAGAGAGAGAGAGAGAGAGAGAGAGAGAGAGAGAGAGAGAGAGAAATACAACAAGGCTAGGCAGGTAAAGTCCTAATCCTGTCTAATAGTAATGTTTCTGTCCCATGACAACTGCACGAACCTTAGCCAGAGGAAAGAGTGTGTGTGTGTGTGTGTGTGTGTGTGTGTGTGTGTGTGTGTGTGTGTGTGTGTGTGTGTGTGCGTGTGTGTGTGTGTGTGTGTGTGCGTGCACAGTTGGCGATCTTTAAATATATGATAACTGTTCAAATGAGCTCCACCTCGAAAATGCCTCAGCTATGAAGTGCTGCATCAATGATTTTGATTTAATATGATTATATTTAATAAACCATTTCACAGTTTTTAAACTTAGACATTCCAAATGTGTCCCAGTTCATTTCCTGTTTGAGTGGATGTGAATGAGACCAGCGGACAGGAAGTGAAACGTGGACCCAAGCTGTTGCCTAGCAATAACATTTTGTTGAAAAAATGGTCTATAATATATTGGTAATAATATCTTTTCTTTGTGAATGCTAGAGACCAAAAATGCCCTTTGTGGTGTAAATAGTACAATATTTCCCTCTGAAATGGGAATAGAAGAATAAAGTAACATATATAACATAGCAAATATAATACGAGTAAAAAATCATGAATTAACTTGGTTACTTTCCACACCTGTATATTTGCATTGTGGTATTGATACTTTTACTACAGGTATGTGGGCTGCAACTAATTATTTACTTTTTAATTATGAATTATTTTTTAATTACACTTGACATTTGAAATGTCAAGTGTTTCTCCATGATTGTTTCAGATCTATCTCATCATTATAAGTTATCATCAGCCAATTATACTCCTGTATTATACTCCCTTATTATACTCCTGTATTATACTCCCGTATTATACTCCTGTATTATACTCCTGTATTATACTCCTGTATATAAGTTGTGTTTTCACCTTTTGAATCTCCGTTTTTCATTTTGTTTTCCAGTGAATTTACGAGGACATAAATCCAACACATCACCTGGTGTAATGTGAGGCTCTTGTTATTCTGTCTCTGTCCTCCGTGTCAGGGGGGATTTAGCTAAGCTTAGCTTAACTAATCTTAGTTTACTTTGACTGTGCCAGGAAAGCCTCATCACGTAGAAGTTGAGACATTAAAGCGTTTCGCAGCATTGAGTCTGAACTGGATTAGAGATTGAGAAATGCAGAGGGGCAGATTTCCATTACTGTTTACTATCTGCTTACACGAAGTCCCAAAATGCATCTGGGTTTAAAGTTCATGACGAGGAATGTCAACCTTTCTTTTAAAGGACCATGTCAGAGTTTCTATTGTTTCTTTCCAAAAACTCTTGTGGTATCATTTCTTATATATTTTCCTACTTTTCAGACTTTGGCTTCCATTGATTATTGTTCAATGGCAATACATTTGTAACAATAATGTAACTTTGACAAACATAAACGCAGGTTTAATGTCAGATGTGATGGATTAAGACCCCAAAACCTGCTGATTGATTTTGAAAGCACGCAAAAATGAGCCAATGGCTGCATGGAAAAATACATTCAAAAAGCCGAAACACATTTAAACCAAAAGCATGAATATCTCTGGTACAGTCCTTTTAGGATGAATAAAAAAAACATTGAAAACTGAAGTTTGAGCATTTCACATGAACTGATATTCTGCAATTTTACCATTCACATCACCAAAACTTCTTTTTTTTATCGCGTTTTAAATCTTGTGATATGTCTTTGGAACTGTTTAAAAAAAAAAGTGGACATACGAGTGAAGTCCCTCTCCTGAAGCATAAGCATTGAATCTGCAGTCAACAACAGCGGTACACTTTGTTTACATTGTGTGTGCGTCCTGTTTGGGTCGGGGGTCGTAACGCTGTCTGCTCAAGTTATGGATGATCTGACTCCAGCTGGGTGGCCTGAGAGGGAACGCGTCACACAAAATGCATGTGAGCTTGTATACAAGTACACAAAGCGGTGCACGTGGACACATGTACAGTCCGTACCGATCACACACACACGCAGACACACACACACGCAGACGCACACACACGCAGACGCACACACACGCGTGCGGCGTGGAGTAAACAGAAGTAGACGAGGAACGCTGGAGGCCCAAACACAGCTGGTTAGTGTCCTGTGGTGGATGTCAAGGTCACAGATGGACCAGAGACCGGAGAGGAAGAGGAGGGAGAGGAAAGATAGGATGGGGAGGGGAGGAAGAGAAGAAAGGGGACGAAGGGAAGACGTAACACGGACATTTGAGAGAGGGGGAAAAAAAGACTCTTTCTTCTTCTTATCTCCACGTTTTCCTTCTTTGCCCTTTGCTCTTTTTCTTTATTTGCACAAGCAGTGACAACCTCCCACTCCTCTTGTGTTCTTCCTCTCGAATTCATTCCTCAACGTCAGGTTCAGGTTCAGGTTCAGGTTCCGGTTCGGGTTCTGGTTCTGGTTCAGGTTCAGGTGAAACTCGGTGATGATCTCAATCACGTGTTTGTTGTTAAAAGCCGTTGAGTCATCAGAGCGTTCATTGGTTTGTATTGCGCAATGTCATTTTGACTGGCAGGTGTTGGAGTAAACTCTGCGCTCCCATTGGTTGTTAGCACGCGATGACACGCTGATTGACAGGCTCAAGAAAAAATCCCTGTGCCTGTCGCTTGGGAAGGAAAGCGTGTGAAGGGTCCACTTTAGGATTCAAGGTGGTTGGCTTTTAAAGAAATCGCTTGTTTCTGCACTTCAATTCCCAGAGTTCACTTGTCAGTCAAACAGTTTGAACTTTTCATCTTTTTTTTTTTCCCCTTTGGATAACTTTCTTTGTTGAAGGAGATTGTTTTTTCTTTACTTTCTTAACCTCCTGTGGCTCAAAGAGAGGATTAGAAATGAAATGAATAGTCGAGTAATTGATCAGCCTAACATTAATTTATTTCAAATGGCTGATTATCTGCGTCCAGCTTCTTAAATGTGAGGATTTGTAGCTTTAAACTTAAGATCTCTGACTGTTGGTGGAACCAAACAAAGGATTTGTGGGGGTCATTTTTCACTATTATATAGACAAAATGATTAAAGGGATTATGTGATATTTTGGGAAATATGTTTAACAGCCAGGCTAGCTGTTTCCCTCTGTTTCCAGTCTTTAAGCTAAGCTAAGCTAACTACGTCCTTAAGTCTTGTCTGACTGCGACTACATTTACTGCTGCGTAGTATTTACTGATGAATGAAATGCGGAGTAGGAAAATCTTTGTGCTTTCGAAAGTAACTGTTGTATTTTTAATCAGATTGTTTCTAATCTTTTAGTTCTTCCTCTGGTTTCATACCTGAAACTAGTATAAAAAGTACATTTCACGAAACCTAATTGAGACAAGTGAGTAAAAACAGCAAATAAAAACAGTTCAATTGTGTTTAATGGATAGTAAAAAGGCAGAATGCACATTATCTTACATCAAAACGCCCCACAGTATTTCTTTAACTACATACTAACACTGCAATCGGCTTATACATACAGTAATGCACAGTATTTTGAGGATCACACATTCCTTCAGGCGTGCCTCTCTGACCCTTAAACCGCCACCATCATGTTAAATGTGAGGAATTCTATAACATACGAAGCAAACAAAGCTTTATCTCCCTTTTTTTTTTCCGAATTTTTCTGAATTCAAAACAAACCGGCTGTCCCGTCAAATCCCACTGTTGTTGTCTCAGCCGTGTAGCTCCGTCTGCGCGCGTGACCCTATAGACTCAACCTCCACGCGGATAACATCAGACGAGCCTATAGGAACCAGCGAGGCAAGTCCGGACGCCAGACGCTTTGAAAAAAAAAAAAAAAAAAAGTCTCGGTGAGACGCTCGTACATTAAAAGTGTTTGGACAGTGAAGCATGAGCAAACAAGCGGAGATTGATCGGGGGAACATCATCCGAAGCTTAGAGGCACATAGCTGCGTAATGCCGGGATGACAGAGTGGAAGAAACTGTTGATTTTTTCGTGCGGACGAATCGGGGAATGTGCCTGTTCCATCACGTTATGCAAATTTGCGAGCAGTGCTGCTTTTGTCTGCCGTGCCGTAACCGTACCTGTACAAGTCTAACCCTGTAGCAGATTTACATTCCTCTAACTTAACCTCGCTGGCTCTAACCGTGTAGCATAAAGGGTCTTTTCACCCAAATTACAAAACGCACACACACACACACACACACACACACACACACTCACAGGTTGTGTTCCAGAGAGGGTGTAAGATGATTACATGATCAAGTAGCTTTCATATTGTGAAACCAGGGGTTTCAGATCATTGTCCTCTTTGTTCTCTATGGAAGAATGTAGCCCAGAGAAACCTGATCTCGTCAGTACTCGTCATATTTTGCGGCTTTTGCTGGCAGCCCCCCCCCCCCCCTCCCACACTTTTGACGCAGAAGTGTGGTTAACATTGGGAAGCGGTGGCGGTTATGTGGTTATGTTCATGCTACAGCACGAGCTGGTTAGCGTGTAACTTTAAAACAGCAAGCTTGTAAAGTTCGTATTTGATCTTACGAAAAGGTTACTAAGTCCTGCAGCATGAGCCAATTTCCTCCAGTTAAATGCAGACAGGCTTTTCAAAATAAAGTTAACCACTTAGTTAGGTTTTGGCCACAAAACTACTTTGTTAGGTTTAAGAAAAGAGATTAAAAATTGGATTAAAAAAGATGCAGAAGTATGCGTTACTTAAGTACGGAAGTAAACAGACTTTCTCTGTCTTTTTACAACTTCTGTTGGGTTTACATTGACGCTAGTTGAAAGTCCGGTGCGTCAATATCAAGACGAACACCAAGCGTTGGTATTGAACTCGGCTGCACTGTGTGTGTGTGTGTGTGTGTGTGTATGTGTGTGTGTGTGGGCTCTTGTATTTCTATCTATGTAAGGACCATGGGACCAGTTTAAGGGAAGTGAGGACCATTTCTTTCTTTTGTTTGATGTGTTTTGTCTCTTCAGGTGTTAACCTGAGCACGTCCAAATGCACCCACCTCATGTGTCATGCCCAACTGTGCGTTTATTTACCTCCACAGTCATTATTTATCGCGCGCAAGTGCGAGCATTTTCCTCGTCTGCGGTCGACGCCGCATCACATCCTCCGCTCTCGCCCGGGCGCTGGCTCAGCAGCTGTTTGCCCAAATCATCCTCCACTGTTTAACTCCGGGTGTGGGCAGGGGGAATTGAATCGGGATCAGCGCCTGAGCGCATCTCCGCCCTGCTCAGGTAGAGGCTGGATCATATCCCAGAACAATACCTCTGCAGGGCTCTGATTGGATAATACCTGAGAAGGTATTCGTGCCATAACAAAAGGAGGACAATAGAGCAGAAGAATAAGAGCAACACGATCTAGAGATGGGAGTTGCACTTTTGTCGTTCTCTGCTTTTTCCCCTCATTTTTAAACCATATTTCTGCTTAAACTAAATAAAGTTTTCATCCATTTTGCTCCTCTTACTTTGTTGTTCTTTTTTTTGGACAGAATTTAGGGAAACCGTTCACGCTCCAAATTGCTTGTTTTGCATCTATTTTTAGCTTCCTCTTCTTTAGCCTCTTTGGCAAACGTTTCATTTGAGCTGCTCTCTCTCTCTCTCTCTCTCTCTCTCTCTCTCTCTTTTTGGCCTCCCTCCATTTCTTTTACCCGCTCTCTTTTTCTCCTTTCTTGCTCCCTCCATTAGCCCAAATGTCCCTGTTTCCCTGCTCACTTTCTCCCTCTCTTGCCCTCCTTCTGTCATTGTGATTAGAGGAGTCGAGGAGATCAGAGGGAAGAAAGCAGGAGCAGCACCGCTGACCTTTCCCCTCCTTCTCTTGCTCCCTTTCTCTCACATACTTTGTGCCAAGCTCGCTTTCTCCTTGTTGTGTGTTTTCCTCCGGTTCTTTTCCTTCCCCACCGCGTTCACACCACGTTTTATATCGGGACGTTTTTCCTTTTCCGATACGAGGGTCCAAGGACAGAGGATGTCGTTTGTTGTACAGATTGTAAAGACCTCTAAGGCAAGTCTGTGATCCGTAAAATCGGGCTAAAAATGTTTTTTAGTAGTCTGTAGCTTAGCTTAAAAAGTACTAATATCCCATTGAAAATACTCAACTTAAGTAAAAGTAACAAGTATGAAAAGTAAAAATAGTTATTATGCAGTAAAATGTTCCCTTTCAATGTTTTGCTATCATAAATTGTTTATTTTATATATATATATATATATATAGTACAGTATATACATTGATGTGTATGTATATATGTATATTTGTATAATATATATAAAAAGAAAAACAGCCCTGTTTTCATGTTAGTGATGATGCATTTCCCAGCTGATCCAAGAGGATTTTTAAAGAGTTTATTTATCTTAATAAGTTAAAGGAAAACTTTACACGAAGGAAAACTTCATCCTTCAGTTTATTACAAACATTCAACGTCAACACATCTGGAGATACGAGGTTTTACCTGGAGAGGAAGGATGAAAAGCTGTCATCTGAGAAGTATCTAAAGCTGTCAGACAAATGTAGTAAAAAGTACAATATTTTACTTCTGAGATGTAGTGGAGGAGAAGTATAAAGGAAAGTACCTCAAATTTGTACTTAAGTACAGTATTTGAATAAATGCACTGGTTGCCTCTACTATTTATGTGCAGTTTTCTTGTAATCTTCTAATTTCCCTACCTGATAATATCAATAAGATGTGATCAACATTCCTCAATAGCAGATTAATCCACCATATATAGATATAATAAATCAACACTGTGCAGGGTTGCTCTATCAATCATCACATTATTGACCCTCTTCAACTGAACATTTATCAGACGTCTTCCCACCAGTTTTTCCCAGGCTCTTATTATATCAGACCGAGACCCAGACTAGACCATCTGATGACTTACGGGGGTCCTGGAGGGTCGTTGACCTCGATTATTGTGATTATGAACACTCACTGACTGCGGTCATATAAACTAATGCACCCTGCACATTCTCCTCATCCACCCGAACCTCCATTACACTGCAGTCGACACCCTTTTACCCCCCCCCCACCTCCCTCCTCTCCTCCACGTCTCTCCACCCCGCCAGCACCCTTTCATCCACTAATCACATTGAAATGCCAGCCATGACCTTTGAGTTTGACCCCGAACAGACCCCCAAACTAAGCACTCTTTTGAGACATTTGCTCCTATATTCACAAGGAGGTAATTAAGTGTGTAAATAATTATGTATTTTACACGTAACGCGGTATTTAACGCCACAAACGCACAGACACGTAGTAAGAAAACACACGCATATATATACATCTCTGCTCGCCATGTGGTCCATCAAGTGAAAAGATGGCGTCGGGTTTTAAGAGGCTCGTACATATGAGCTTAAGCCACTCATACGTCAGCTTATAAAAGCTCTCTCTGTGCTGCTTATAAAGTCTTAGAGCACTGCGTGATGTTTGGTAGAGATCTCAGGAATGCCACCCTGAACACAGAAGGGTTAATCTGTGGTTTACTTGCAGTTTGTGAGCTACAAATGGCGTGCGGTGATGCTGAAGTTTGTTTACTGTGCATGATATGGGATGTATGAGGCCGTAAACCTGCAGAAAGGCGGATCGCTAGAATGAAAATGCAAGTAAAAGTACTTAAAATATCTTTAAACTGAGCAAACGCCATCCCTGAGGAAGTTGTGTCAATATTATAATTTCCTTACCGTATTATAATAATCAAATTAAAATTCAGTATATCTGTTATATAAAACAGTGCTGCAGGCGAGGACAGAATTATTAACTCAAGCTCCACTTGCTAGCTACATATCGCCATGGCAACGCCACGCCTTTGACTCGAGCTGTTCTGGAGCTTTCAATCATGTCTCATGATCTAACGTTAGTTCAGTTGTCAGACTCAAATCTGCAGGTTTTTTTTCTGAGCACTTAAAGGATTGCGTGTCCATTTTTGCTTCAAAGTTTCAAAAGTAATTGTCGACTTTGAAAACAACAATTCTCAAAACCAGTCACTTCTTCATGAACAACTTCTAATTAAACATCTGTCTTCTTTTATCCTCCATATCGAAATGGTGTCAATGTGTGACACCATTTCAGCCCACAGTGAAGCATTAATCATGAGATTATTAACTCATCCACTTCATCACTTCATTAAACCTTGTGTATCGCTCGAGCCAAACTAAAGTTTACTCCTACAAAATGCTTCCTCCTGGTAAAAGATGATGCCCACCCCCCTGGTCGCCCTGGTTGAGAAAACAAACATCCCCCTGGTCACAGTGACTTTATGAAAGGAGGAGAGTCTTCTCTTGACTCTGGTTGTAGTTAAAGCTGGTTTGAGTGTCTACTAATCAAAGAAAAGAGCTGGAGGGAACGAATAAGTTAGAAAACCCAGAAAAGAAAAGTGTAGGGGAGACAAGTGAAGGCTGTAAACACCAACGGGGGACCTGGTAGTACATGTTATGTTCGACACATAATTAAATCCGCCCTTTAAAGAATTATGCACTCTTTCAATCAGCACTGACTGGATCTCCTAAATCCGGTTTAAATCCCTGGCAACTTCTCACTGATGCAACTTCTCCTCTTATCCACATGACTCGTGGACTCATGTGCTCCTCTGCCTCTGTTTTCCGTCTCTTTTTTCGATTTGTTTCTTTCATTCATCTTACACATCTTGCACGACCGTTTTGTTTTGTTAGTTCATTTCATTTTAATATATTATTCTATTCTATTTGTTGTATATATTGTGCATTTTTCTTATTTTTCTTCTTCTTATTCTATTCTATTTTTGTATATATTGTTCTTTCTTGTGTAAAGAAATGTTCTTTTCTTATGTAAAAATGCTGCTGTACCAAAAGATTTTCCCCTTGCGGGATTAATAAAGTATTTATCTTAATTTATCTTATCTTATCTTATCTTATTCATACGGGATTTGAACAAATCATTACAGTTCATTAAAGTGTGTCGCTCAAACGAGGAGGAAGTTCGACGTTCAAACTCAAAGATGTCTGGACTCCAACAAAGGTTCTGCTTGCGTATTCTTAAAGTTTTCTTTCCTTCTTTTTCTGCAGGGTACGTCGGACGAGCCGTGTGCCGGCAGAAACTGTGGCGAAGGATGCAGGTGCAACCCGGAGAAAGGCAGCAGGGTGAGTCACGTCTCATCGGTCCTTATTAGCTAACATCTTACGGCTTCTCCACTCTTGGTATTTGTCACAAAAAATGATGTTCCAGAAACAGAGACGATGCTTTTACTTCCTTTTGATCCGGGCAACTCTCAGCCTGGTTGGTCATAAAGGTTCAGTTTACGCGATGATGTTATGTTGCATTATAAAACTACACATTTCCTTGGATCGTTTAAAACATCATGCAAATGTTAGCTTATACGGCGACGCAAAGTAAATAAATAACGTAATATAAAATAAATAATCATACAAACAGATACAGACAAGATATATAACATGATCTTGAAGTTTTTAAAAAAAATTCAATACTTTTCTCATTATTATGAGATGTTCTTTCATCCTGCTTCTTTTCAAAAGAATGTTTTATTCCATAATTAGTTAGTTAGGTGCTACGTTTGTACAGAACTACGTCACGTAGGTAACAAACGTATTTGAACCCAAACCATGATCTTTTCCAAAACCTAACCATGTAGTTTTGTTGCCTCAACCTAATCAAGTGGTTCCGTTTCACAACGTTAAATAAAGCGTTTTTTGGCAAAAAAGACCCATTCTGTGGTTTAGGTATGAGGGCGTGTTGGCTTGGCTGGGTTCATTTAATTATTTGGGGACTTTATAAACACACACAACTTGTTTTGTTTTTAGAAAACTATGTTTTGTTTTCAGCTGATATTATTTAAAAATAAGCTGTTTTGGGGATTTTAAGTGTTATAATTAAATACTTAGTTCTGATTTACTAATAAACCTAATATTTCCATCAACCAAGTCCCCTCCTAAAAACTATAATAACTTAAATTGTAAGTTATTTCCACCAGTCATCTATAACTCAACAAACGGAAGTGCGTTTTATGTTTTTTTACGACATCAAACTTTGAAAGACTATTAATCTATCTTCATATTTTAATTATCCATCATAGCAGCTTATCTGTTTGCCCTGGACAGATGTTTCATCTCACAATAATTGCACTACATTTAGGGTAGAGGTTAGTGGTTATGCTCTTTATTAATTCAGTTGAGGTGAACTGTTTTGGGGAATTAATTTGCGGGAAACAAGTAAATTGCCTTTACTTCATGGAGAAACGATGACCCCGGGGCTCCGATTTTAATTTATTTTTCATCTCTTTCCATCAACAGCCACAGACATTATCAGCGTGTATCAAACTGAGCTCTGTGTGTTACACGTTTCAACATCCTTACAGACAATGTTGTCATAACTCCAGGCGAGGGATCAGACGAAAACAAAACTGTGTCTTAAAGCGAAGAATTCATCTTATCGTCATCGTATTTTAATTTCAGTGTAGTGATGTAGACGTTCACTACATTTTAGTAGCCACAGTCAGAGCAGCTCTACTCTCTGATTTATGATTTGGAGTGACATTTAAGAGGAAGATTTTGTGGGTGTTTTACACGTCAATATAAACCTGCTGGCTTCATGTAAATTCCTGTACATTAACAAGCCCTTTAAGTGCAGCAGCACCATCACGTCAGAAGGGTGGAGGCCGTAAATATTTACGTGGAAGGGCTTCTCTTTATCTTATGAAGAGTCAGAAAGAGCTTTTTTACTTTTGAAAACATCCGACCAACATAAACAATACAGAAACCCTACATTCATGTTGAATGTCTGAATCATTTTATGTTCAAAATTCAATACAAAACAGTATTCAAAGGAAAAGGTTTGGTCTCAGACGTGGTGGAATAACACCAGACAATCAGTGTGTGCCTTCAATGAGTCTAACAACATAATTATAAATGTGGCTTTACTAAGATTAAATAAGACAGATAAGAACTTTATTCATCACGAAGGAAAATTCTTGGGCTAGAGATTGATCAAAGATTACAACAGAGGAATAATAAAACATACAATACAACAAAGTGTAATATAAAATGAAAGAGTGGTTTTTTACTGTTAGTTAAATCCATAAATTTACTATTTACCGCCTGTAACTCCAAAATATTAAAGAATATTTCAATAAGGGGACAGCAGTTGTATCGTATAAGTATATAACAATATTTATTGTGTTCCACCGTCGATCAGAAGGTTAGCTCCGCCTCTATGTGACCGAAGAAATGAAATCCTCATATTGCAAAAAAAAGTATGCTAATGAAAGGAGACCCAGATAAACAAACTGCATTAACATTTACCTCTTACAGGATAATTACCACTCCTGTTATAGTTATATTATCCCTGAGTATCGCATCAAAAATGAAACAAGGGTAAATTCCATCCTTTAATGCAGTTATTTTTAGCTAAAAGTTCTTCTTTTATGATGGAAACTGTTGCGCTTTTATTGCCACATTTTACCTTCAGCATGAAACAAGAAGTGCAGACGGAAGTTTCTATATGCTGCTCATGTTTACACACTTCTAGAAGTATACTACATGTATATAATAATATAATATACTACTTTTAATAGAGTGACAAAAAGTCAGCGTATATGGAAATCATTTAGAAAAAGAAACAAACCCCAGCCTGAGACCTCCCGTGTGTGTGTGTGTGTGTGTGTGTGTGTGTGTGTGTGTGTGTGTGTGTGTGCGTGTGTGTGTGTGTGTGTGTGTGTGTGTGTGTGTGGCCACATCTGGCTAAAAGCAGACTAACCGTAAGCATCACACTGTAGCTCGGTCGCTATCCAAACATCAATTACTGTCTGACACAGAAGCCTGCACTTACTGCCTGCACTTACTGCCTGCACACACTGTACGCAAGTTTAGGTAAATGACATAGCGACGACCGCCACATTACACCCAGGTACCTGTAGGTAAATGATATAGCTCAGGTAACACCACCTACCCCAGTACGGGCCTTCTGCTAGCCCTAAATGACACAGCCGCCTGTGGATTACCTTCTTTAACTGACACGTTTAAGTGGTAAGGTGCTTATTTGTCCCTTTTCAGTTTTACTTTTGCACTTGCAGGTCGTTGGCGTGAGGCGTGCTCCCGATCATAGCTGTTAACAGCTCTCAAGTTCACAGGTGGAAAGTAGTTTAAAGTCGGTGTTCATGCTTCGCTCTTTTAGAACTTAGTAGGGAAAAAAAGTAGTTTCAGAGCAGGATGAATTAAATAAATAAATTCACGCCACATTCAAAATGTTAAACGTCTCAATTCTAGCAGCGGAGCAATAACATATAATAAAAATAAATAATAATAATGTTATCCATGGATGTTTTTCTAAATTTCAGCTCTGCCCCGTTAAGATAGTGCTGAAGTTGTCCATCTATTACTCCTTCGCTGCATGGAGGAATAAAGGGCCATTCAGACTAAATATTCTGGTTACAGGAGATGCTATTTCTAATTCCTTGATATCTCATTCCGGTCATTTGCCACAAAAAGTGTGAATCAATTTTATAAACACATCTCCAAAATCAGTCTTAAATGTATTAGACTTTTATTCCGATTAATCTTTACTCCCTGAAAATCCCCAAAAGTACTGATTCATTTGAAAACTGCTGGTAAGGAAGACACTGGTATACTAAGGGCGAGTAATATGTCATCCTCATACATGTTACATTTCTAACTCTATCCATAACCGTTCGCTATGTATCTCCCTTATAGAGCCTGTTATGATCTCATTCCTCATAAAAGTTCACATTGGGATAAATTATGTTTGTCATATATTGCGAGAGCAAGGAACTTTGGCAACTTTTACTGAGAACATAGCAACACAAGTAATGATATGAATCAGACAGGTGATGCTCTGTTGATCCCCGAGGGCGAACGCTTGTCAGTCGTTTACCTGAACAAATGATAAGTTTATCAAAAGGTCAAACTCTTGATGAAATCAATCACAGCCACAGAGAAAAGATACGGCATGTTAGTGCAGGTATGTCACTCAAGAGGATGTCAAACTAATGTATAACGTGCCTCAATACATTGTGTTGCATGTAAGCCTTCCCATGCAAGAGGGAGTAAAAGGAGCAGAAGCACGAAACTGTCAAACTAGATTCTGTTAATGAAGGAAACATTTGTTTTCAAGTGAAAATAACAAATTAAAGTTAAAGAAATTGATTCATGTTATGGGAATTACGCTTTTTGCTTCCTTACCAAGATTTAGATGATAAGATCGATACCACTCTCAGATCAGCCCGGTCAATATGTAGCTGGGGCCAGCAGCTGGTTAGCTTAGCTTAGCATAAAGGCTGGAAACAGGGGGAAACAGCTAGCCTAGCTGTGTTCAAAGCTAACAAAATCAGCCTACCAGCACCACTGAAGCTCACAAATCAACACTTTACATTTTGTTTGTTAAATTCTTACAAAAGTGTTGTCTTAATGCTAAGCTAAACTAACTAGCTGCTGGCTGCAGCTTCCATATTTACTGCACAGACATGAGAGTGGTATCAATCTTCTCATCTAACACTGAGCAACATTTTATTTCTTTTAAATATCCCTCTAAAGGGCCACAAACAGAAATTGTTTTACTGTAATGAAAGAAAAGAGAATAAAAACACAGTAACCGTGTTTTCATTCAATTGTAAAGCAAGACTGAAGTCTTTAAAATGGTTGGCCTAGCATTGGCCGTGTTGGTCATGCTGTCTGGAGACAAGCATTCGTTATCAGTCATGCGAGTTAAATGTCCGCTACGTGAGAATTTATTCAAACAGCTTTTCTAATGCGATACTTCAATGTGTGCGTAAAAATATGTGACTGGAAAGCCGGCTGAGGAAAGCCTTCTCTTCACATTTGCGTGGCTTGATCACTCTTAAAGGTCTATTTTCTGAATCAGATCTCTGTGGTGAAACACAAATAGTCAGAAAAGTATAAGTAACCAACCTATAACGTTATATTTATTTATCATAAAGCATTCTCACCAGTCATATTAATTGAATGTGCAGATTGTCACTTTAAACAAAAGCCTTGAACCTTTGGAAACGAACAAAGATCTTCTTGTTTCCATCTTCCTTCTTCTTGTTTCCATTGTTATTCCTGCTGTACAAACTGCACCAACATCTCCGGAGGGCATTACACACACTGGTGCATTATTAGCGGAGGAGGGCAGGACCGACATGCCGAGACACAGAATCATGAACTGAAGATGTTTCCTCCGGCTAATAAACGTGACACGAAAAAGCAAGCATCCGGTACTATTGGAAAAAAAACGACAAACACGCAATGCCCCTCTGTGTGCCTAAAAAAAAGTTGCATCACTGTATCTGTTAGCTGGATCGTATCATCTGGAGCACTTAAATCCATTGCTCCCGCCTGAGTAAGATCCTTCTCCCATGGGTGATTAAAAACATCCGACCCCAACACAAACACGGCAAAGACACAGTCCAGACGGCGTGTGTTGGTTTTAGTCCATTTTTTATTATTAATAGCCAAAGGGTTCCACTTCGTATTTAAAAGCTTGTGTTCACATGTGTGTGACTTTCCTCTGTGTCATCTTGGATCCATTAGATCCAATAACATCCACTCCCGTTGGGTGACCCCCCACCCCCACCGCCCTCACGAGGGTCAAAGGGCAGCGTCAGGGATGACAGGATGGTTGGTGTGTGTTCAAGCAGTGGTTAGGTCAACACACATTTCAGGTTACGAAGGAGTCCGGAAGTATGTGTTTTATTAAATTTTGCCGGACCTCCGTCTGTGTGGAGCAGAAACAGGGAGGCCGACGGAGGACTTCCTAATTCTGTCAAGCTGTCAGAGGGGTCAACTCAACTTTTTCTGTGCGAAGTTTTGAGTGAAATTCTCACTTTTGAGAAGCTGAAAATACAAAATAATAAGCCTTTGGCGATCGACGAGTGACTAAATAACCATTCATCAATTCATCAAGTCACGTGGAATAACAGAAGAAACACAAATCTTAAAGTGTTGGCATGAAGCCGTTTGCAATATTAGTACGTAAGTGTGTGAGACAGATAGAAAGAGTCTCTCTCTCTCTCTCTCTCTCTCTCTCTCTCTCACCCAGAAAACAAAAGGGCGGCAGGAATAAAGGATGCGTAGAGAGGAAAAGAGAGTCCTTTTAAAAGACGATGAGGGTAAAGTGATAGTGGATGTGTGTCTCGCTGTGATGGGAAGATAAGAGAGGGAGGGATGGAACCCCTCTGCGGGGGCCTCTCGGTGAAAGACGCCGTCTCTCCATCCATGAATTCCTTTACTTTAATCCTGAGAAAGAGAGAGAGAGAGAGAGAGAGAGAGAGAGAGAGGTTGGCTGGCTCCCTTTTATGTCAAACCAGGAAGAAGAGGAAGAGGAAGATGGGAGAGATTGAGCGAAAGACAAGGAGCAAGAGAAAAGTTTTTTCTTTTTCTCCTCAAGTAACGGAGTGAGAAAGTGAGACAAAGTGAACTTTAATCCCAAAACAGGAAGGAATTAAAAGGGAGGGAGGAAATAAAAACATCCAGGAAGATGGCAGGAGGAAGACAGGGGAGGAAGATAAAGACGGAGATATTAAAGAAAGTTAACGGATTGAAGTGGAGTTCAATGCAAACAGAAATAGAGAGAGAAAGATGGAGGCAGAAAAGAAACTAAAGGACACATTTCAATAATGTTTTTACTTATTTAAGATCTATGATCATATCAGTTATTTTATTTCTGACGTCTCTGCAGGTAAAAAAAATTTAAAAAAAAGAAAGACAATAGCCTGATTTCCATCCAAATAATTTCCAGAAAATCTGCAAAAGAAAGCGTGAATTTATATTTTATTTAGTTTCCGTCCACTCCTCTCACCTGAAGCGCCGTTAAACTGTTGCAGAAGAAGAAGTCAGTGACAACATCAGTCAAACCTCAAATGATCCGAAAGCAATATGAAGGAAACACGATGGAAATATGTTTGTTTCACGCATTAATGTGAGGAAGTGGACAGTCTCATCGCTCCAAACACAGCTGGATGTTTTAGTTTGTTTCCATTCCACTTTGTCACTTGTCTGCTCAGTTTTTTTGATGCGCAAATTAAAAAAATGGCAAATTTAAAAAGCGTAAAAGTTCGTAGAAGTAAGAGGCACCACAAAAATGCCATGTTTCTGTGTTTTGCTGCTAAATTCAAGCGTGATGTCACGTCTCTTGAGTCTTAAAGTCTCGTTGTGGCCCTTAAACCTTAATCTTTTCCCCTCCATAAAAAAGTAAAGAAAGAGGGAATGATAAAGGAAAGCAACCTTGAGGCACGTTAGAAGGAAGATCACATGTATATTTTGCCAAACACACACAGACAGAAGCTCAGATTGCACTCAGATAATCAGCGCTGGCAGCACCACCGACCCCGAGACGAGCATGAACGATGGCTTTGATCTTCCTCGTCCTTATCCTGCAAAATATCTCCCACCGCTCTCACCGTGCGTCCTCTAATGGGTCCCGTTTGGCATTGTGAAGATTGTGCAGTTTTCACCTTGTATGTGAATATGTGTGTGTGTGTGTGTGTGTGTGTGTGTGTGTGTGTGTCTGGTGAGGTACATGACATTCTTATCACACACACTTCTGGGCCCCTGCATGGCATTTTATCAGGCTGTCCCTCCTTTTGAGGCTGGAGTCTAAAAAAAGGGTGGTGGTCTTTGTTTGGGCTACGTCTCAACAGACACACACACACACACACACACACATATATATACATTGATGTATAAAATGGTGGTAGAGCAGCCATTTTGCCTCCCTTTGTCCCGAAATGTCTCGACAAACAAAAAGCCGTCTCCTTGTCTTTCAATCTGAGCTGAAATGATAGAAAAAGGATGCGATTTCTACCTTTGAACTTGTCTCCTAAACACACACACACACACACACACCTGACACTCACAGGCGGCTCGTCCCCTCACCAGACACTGAGTTTAGTCTCGCAAAGGTCAAAGGTCGCAGCCAACACAAAGGCCATTGTAGACAAGAAGGTCAGGGGCACCAGGATCACAGACTCGGAGATAGACAGGACAAAGTGTGTGTGTCTCTTTATCCGTCTCCCCTTTCTCATCATTCTCAGCTTCCTTCCTTTTTGGATCTTTAATGGCTTTAAATCCTATAACTTAATTTAATCACATAAATTAAAGTTGAAGGAATACGTCACCCACAAACTGACCCTTTGTATATCAGGTACTCTCCTCGTGTTACCTTGAATTCTTGAAGAGAACAATGTGAACGAAGAATAAAAAAAAACAGAAAAGGCTTTTCTCCGTTTTCTGATTCTCCGTTCACCGTGGAGAATAAAGTTTTCTTCAATAATTAGGGTTAGGGTTAAGGTAATTCTGGCTGAGCAATTGATATACAAATAGTCAATTTGTGGTTGAAATATTTGTTTAAAAGATAAAACGACAAACAGAAAGCCACGTCACTGTTTCCTGTTTAGTGTAAAAGCTTAAAGTCAAACTAGATGAAACAGTGAACAGTAGAATAAGAAATTGCTCCAGTATCAAAGACCTGTTGCAGCATCTTCTCAGTTTCCAGTGCGCACTACTGCCCTCACATGGCCGCTTTAGGAACTGCCACGAACAAGAGTTCAAGTGTGAGCAGTTTCTTGTGTTTTCACACAAAGTTTGAGATAGACGAGATAAAAGCATAATAATGTGGAATAAAAGTAAATGAAGTGGGAATATGCCAAAGGGAAACGGGTTCCTCCTCGGCTGTCTTATCTGCGCAGAGCAGGAATTCGACACCATCTGGGTGATCTAATTCACACACACACACACACGCACACACACAGACACACACACACACACACACACACACACACACAAACACAGACACACACACACACTTATACAAAGGGCAAACCCGTGAAGGAATGTACAAAACTGGTTATTACTGATTTTATAGGCTCTTGTGATTTGATGTGATGATGACGGCACAGTTATTTATGACATTTCCATTCACACACACACACACACACACACACACACACAAACACACACACACACACACACAAACACGCATATTTAACACGCTCACACACACATTTAACACAAATCCGAACTATAATTTATGATATTTCTTTCACCCCACCCTGCTCGTTACTGAAGCTCAGACTGAGAGTGGAACACTGTAAAACGTGTAGATGCTCATCGCCTTTCAAAAGGATAAATATACTTTAGGATTTGCAATCGTGTGTCGGTGTGTGTGTGTGGTTTGTCTTAAATCTCATATGTGCAGGTTTATTTTAAGATTATTACACAGTTAAAATGAACATAAGATGCTTTTGACCGAGACCCTAAATATAGACGGAGGGCAAAGAGGGATACTGGAGGGGTACAGGGGCCTGAAAGCTACAGAGTCATGAAAGGCCTGAGCCTCTGTTTGAAGTTACTAATAACATATCTTGTTGGGAAGTCACAAAGGGGTCACAAAATGACCACAAGGAGAAGTAAAACTACCAAAAAGAGATGCCACATTACCAAAACGAGACACAAAACAACTACAAAGAGATGCAAAACAACCAAAAAGACACAAAACAACTACAAAGAGATGCAAAACAACCGAAAAGACACAAAACAACTACAAAGAGATGCAAAACAACCAAAAAGAGATACAAAGTGGCTACAAAGAGATGCAAAACAACCAAAAAGAGATACAAAGTGGCTACAAAGAGATGCAAAACAATCCAAAAGAGACACAAAACAACTACAAAGAGATGCAAAACAATCAAAAAGAGATACAAAGTGGCTACAAAGAGATACAAAACAACCAAAAAGAGACACAAAACAACTACAAAGAGATGCAAAACAACCAAAAAGAGATACAAAGTGGCTACAAAGAGATGCAAAACAATCCAAAAGAGACACAAAACAACTACAAAGAGATGCAAAACAATCAAAAAGAGATACAAAGTGGCTACAAAGAGATACAAAACAACCAAAAAGAGATACAAAGTGGCTACAAAGAGATGCAAAACAACCAAAAAGAGATACAAAGTGGCTACAAAGTGATACAAAACAACTAAAAAGAGATACAAAGTGGCTACAAAGTGGTGCAAAACAACTAATAAGAGACTGAAGGTTACTACAAAGAGCGGAAACAACCAAAAAGAGACACAAATTAACTGAAAAAAGATGTAAAATGATTACAGAGAGATGCAAAACGACCAAAAAGAGACGCAAAATGACTTAAAAGAGATGCAAAACAAACAAAAAGAGACATAAAACAATTACAAAGAGATACAAAGTAACTAAAAAGAGACACAAAGTGACTACAAAGAGACACAAAACAACCAAAAAAGACACAAAACAATTACAAAGAGATGCAAAACAACCAAAAAAATAACTACAAAAAATATGTCTCTTTGTATATGTGTGTCCTTATGGAGTAGCGGTGGGGGTGAGGGTGGGGGCCCTTTACACGGCGGTGCCGAGGGACACATTGTCTCGTGCGGCGGGGCCTCACCTGCAGGTTGGGTGGCCGTCTGATTGGATCAGCAGGAAGTACAGCTGCTGTATCTCTGGACTCGTACTGGAGGAGAAGTAGAGTCCCACGCTGCTGATGCACACACACGCACACACACACACACACACACACTGATACAGAAAATATGCACATTCAAATGAACAAACTGCAGGAATCTGAAATCCCGAGCTAACCAAACACAGCTGGACGGAGCTCGTCTTCACACACTTCAGTCCCTTTGTCACGCGGACGGTGACCACGTCCCGTCTCCCTCCTCACGTCACAAACAAAGAGGCCGAGCAGACATCAATAAACCAGGAGGCTCGCGCGACGCATATTTTTACGTGCCCGATGAATCAAATCTGAAACACGTTATTTTTTTGATCGTCATCTTCCACATTCTTGGCCGTCTCCGCCGTCAACACACTTCATGTTGTTTGTAAACGAGGCTTCGAGCCCAGATGGGACTTTTGCCAACCGACATTTTTCAGGTTGATTTTTGTTCTGATGTTCCCAGCACAGACAATTCACCACTTCTTCTCGTTCGGAGCAATCGTAGAACGATAACAAAAAAAAACAAAACAAAAAACGTGCAATGGTTGCGCAAGAAGTAAAGTGGACACAAATAAACTGAATTGAGACAGAGTCTGTTTGATGCTCTTCTGATTACTCGTTGCAGCCTCTTCATCTCAACGGAGAATTAATGCATTATTATTCATCCCGATGCACCAACTCCTGAGATTCCACGTGGTGATAGTGGACGGAAACGCTCGTTAATTACATTTCTTCTTTTGCCGGTTGTCTGTAAATTTAGTGAATATTTGCCCCCAATTTGGTTAGAAATACGTAGCTTTTTGAGCACAGCTTTATAGAGTTTTCTTGCGTTTAAATATATCATAAAACAATAATAATAATAATAATAATAATAATAATACAAGAAGCATTACATAAGGAGGAAGAACTAATAACATGTACCTGAGATAAAAAAAAATGAACAAGAGTACATTTTACAGGTGACTTTGCGCAGCTTTGTAGCTATTGGAAGACCAATTAATTATCATTAAATAAATATCCAGATGTCTTCATACACCAGATGCTGCGTGATACAAAGTGATGAATTTCACCACTTTCAGTCCCCCTTTTTGCTCTTTTCGCTCCACATGTGAAGCTTCTTTCGCTCCTCCATCTCTCAAAGAAATACTGGTTTGGAAATAAGTCTGTTTTCAGTCACAAAGGACCATTTTTTTTAATCCAAAATGTAACTTTTAGTTTAGCAGCACTCGAGCGGAGGTGTTGCTGCATCACAGAGAAACGATGAGATCTTTGCAACTCAAACGAAATTGTCGTGCAGTAATGTATTTATTTATTTTGTGTCTTCATCCACGTTTGCCTCAGCAGTCACATCTGTACGTCACTTTTAAAGGTCTTAAAGGTTTCAAACGACCCAAACGTGACAATTACGCCCCGTGTTTGCACTCAGAGAGGTCGTCACCGCCTCGGGCAAATCTTCCGCTCCAGCCCCGAGTACGCCAATTAGTTCAAGTTTTTAGGGCTGCGGAGTGAAAAATCCTGTGTTTTACTTTTATGGCTTTTCTTAACAGCTCATCTCGAGCACAGCCTCATGGGAATTTTATGTTTTTCTTCTTTTTTTTTGTTTTTTTTGTTGGAGAAACCCAAAAACTTTTTTTTCCCTCACTCGTTAAGGCTCAGCATGTTTTGCATTCAAAAGGCGAATTAGGAAAAAAAAAAGGTTTTTTTTTTGCCCTTTAGTTGCGTCCTCGTGCTGCAGCTCACTTCCCGCCCCGACAGCTGAGGAAACACCGCGACTTCGTGACATCATCACCGTGGGACAGCGGGGGCGCCGCTGACCCGCTAATGGGGTTTTTATTGGAGGGGAAAGCACCTGGATGGAAAAGAGACAACAGGTTGTTTGTTTAATGGCGGCCAATTTCTACAAACAGATGAGTCAGATGAGCAGAGGAGGGGTGGGAATGAGTCTGAAGAGATGCATGCTGGGAGGCCCGACGTGTGAGCGGACAATTCATTTACCCTCAACCCTCCGAACCCCGAGCAGTGTGACACAGAGTTTTCTGCTCGTGTCACACTTTACTCTCTGTGGCCTTTATTTTCCCTGCAAAATATAGATAGATAGATAAATACTTTATTAATCCCGCAAGGGGAAATTTCTTTGGTACAGCAGCATTTGTACATAAGAAAAGAACAATTTTTACATAAGAAAGAACAATATATACAAAAATAGAATAGAAGAAGAAGAAGAAAATAAGAGAAATGCACAATATATACAACAAATAGAATAGAATAATAATATTAAATTAACTAACAAAACGAAACAGTAGTGCAAGATGTAATCAACAACAACAAAGGTGCTATAGCTGGGAAAATATAAGTCCTGCCACTCAATGGAAACAGCACAGTCATGGCTAGAAGAAGAGATAATTAAAACATTTCTTTTGTGCAGTATGACACAGTCAAATCATAAAAAAATTAAATAAATGTCTTTGACAATTCATTTTACAGAACTGGAAAACAATGGCATCTATATATATATCCAACATTTTTCCAGTGCCCACAAGTGTTCGCAATTTTTGTTTTATAAAAGTCTGCATGATCGACCGAGAAGGCAGGAAGTGTTGTCGACACATAGTCAGTCAAGAAATGGAGATGTTTGGAGCCATTTATTAAACATCTGGAGTTTTTTTTATTATTATTTGAACCAGGCAAACTCTGGTGGATGAGATGCTTGAGGGGTAAAGTTTCAGTTGTCTGGAGTCCATGAAAATATAGAAAAACACAACGATAAATGGGTGTAAGGAGAAAAATTTGAATCTGATAGACAGGAAGTAAATCTAGCATTACCAAATAAAACAATAACCGTCTTAAATATGGATGCAAATGCAGTCAGACGAAAAGGAATTGCAAAAAACATCTCAGATCTCAGATGACGAGGCCATTTTTCTCTCTCTCTCTCTCTGTCTCTCTCTCTCTCTGTCTCTCTCTCTGTGTATTGATGCATCATCACTCATCCTGAGGACAAACAGGTCTGAGATAGACGAAAGGTGTTTTGGTTCGCGGTCCGAAAAAAGACGACGCGGCAACCTATACTTTCCCATCTAGAGAGGATTCCCCCTCTTTCTCTTGTGTGTGTGTGTGTGTGTGTGTGTGTGTGTGTGTCTGTGTGTGTTTGAGTGTGGGAGACTTGTGTGCCGACTTTTTAGTTAGTGTTTTCACTTGTTTCATCTTGAACAGCATCAAAAGTGACGTCCTTTTGACCACATTCTTGTTGCCTTTTCTCTGCGGGGCGTTTGAGGTTCTGCCGATTCACGCGGCCCGACCTGTAATCAGGTTATCAAACTGCCCCCGCCGATTAAACTTGCACCCAAAGACCCAACATTTGCCCGCCCGCCCCCTCCCACCCCCACCCCACCCACTCTCCGCGTTGCGCCCATCACCGTCCCCCAGTGAGCATGCGGTGTGACAGCTAAAATCTTCCCCCCCTAGCGCACTCGGAGCTCAAAACAATGCGTCCCGATAAATCCTCCGAGGGCCCGAGGGTGTGTGTGTTCGCGGGTTTGTGGGCGCGTGCGTGGGTTGGACACGCACACGCACACACACACACACACACACACACACGCGCGCTGGTTTTCACATGCATGGCGGCTAGAATCTGTCTGTCCAAGCACTCTCCCCGATCAGGAAGTGAGGTCGGCCCGATGGGAGCGGTAAGTCCAGAGAGCTTAGTGGCCCAGAATAGGCTCCTTTGTGCCCTTTGTGCTGGAGGGGATTTGGGCCTACAAACTGACCAGTCTGCTGGAAGGTGATGAGGATGGAAAGTCTGGAAGAGCCGGGGCGGAGACCCGCCGGGCTGGCATGAAAACAGACGGCGATGCCAACTGGCGAGGGCGTCTGTGGTGAGACGGTGGCGGGGGACGCTGGCAGTGAGGGACGGTCTGATCTCTGATAAAAATGTGTCTCCGTGTCTTTAAAAAGCAAAGTACTTTATTTGTACAATGTGTAAAAAACCAGATGTGAACCATGTTCAAGGTTCAAAGTTCAAGGTTCAAGGTTTTTGTTTGCCATTTGTGCATAGACCAACAGTCCAGACACATTGGGATTCTTGTGCAGGGCTCAGGTCAACAGTTTAGGAAATAAAAAATACACTATAATAAGAAAAAGAAAAAGAAAACACTATACATAAGGTGGTAATATGTACAGAAAGGTGGTAATATGTACAAGAAAGGTGGTAATATGTACACTTATAGAGACAGTTTTAAAAAAAACAAGTTCTCAACAAAGGAGAGGGCAAATGTTAAATAACAGTAATAAATAAATAGGCTAGTCCTGAGTGCTGTTCCTGGATTGTGAAAAGAGGTGAAAAGGAGAGATGTGGACTAAAGAAGCCCTTTTTATTTCTAGCGTAACTGTAACTTTAACAAATTAGGAGCGATGTCTTCAGAGGGCCAGTGTGTAGCATTTAGGGCGATCAATTGGCAGAACACTAATATAATATTAATAAGTATGTTTTATTTAGTGTATAATCACTTGAAAATAAGAATCTTTGTGTTTACGTGACCTTAGAATGAGCCGTCTATATCTCTACATATAGGAGTGTTTCTACAGTAGCCCAGAATGGACAAACCAAACACTTCTCCTCTACGCTTGGCACACGGGAGAAGTTTCAGTTGGTTGTAATCTGCAACCTCACCATTAGATGTCGCCAAATCCCTACACACTCGACCTTTAAAGCTCCGCGGTTATATCTATTGTCAAATGACGAGGTGTAACGAAACCCCCGGAGAAGTAAACTGCACATCTTCACGTAGACAAACAGCTGCGTTGTAAAGGGAATCGTTCACATACTTGCCGATGTACTACGTGTGTTACTGCAGGATTCCACTAGAGGGCACACCAGAGAACTCAGACCGTATACGACTGGATTTGCGTGATTTAAACCATAAACATTGCGACACTCTACACTTTTTAGAGCCATCGTATATGATCCGTAAGGCCCCTAAATCAAAAAACGTGCTGCCCTCCCTCCAAACTTAGCAACGAGCTCGTAGCGAAAGTCAAACTTCTAGCTTCTAAAGAACCAGATGTTTCCCCTCTAGAGTTGGTGGAGACCAAACAAGAGATAAAAGAAGAGTGAATATTGGACTTGTATTCTTCAGGTGCCCAAAAATACGACTCCAAATTCATTGCAATGTTTTGTTTTGTTTTGCTTTCAACAACTTTTCAGGATTATGATTCGTCAGGGACTCGGATTTGAAGTTATTCTGCTTCATAGCGGCCAATGAAAAGTGATTTCATTCTCACCATGTAGATTTTCTTACAGATCGCCACCTAGTGGTCATTTTCAGAAGCAGCCTCATGCTGCAGCAAAATCTGAGGATTTAACTGTGCTCTTTTTTTTGTGTGTCTTTATTGGTTTCCCCCTCTTTTAGTTCCCTTTCATCCTTTTTACTTTTATCTCCACTCTGTGATCTTCTTCCCCTGCAGACTAAATGTATGAATTCCAAGCCATGTTAGGGAATAAACAGAGACACGCTCCTCCAGCTCACCATGAAAGAGACTTTCTGAAGATTAGATTTCAGCAGCAGTACTACTTTAGTAGCTGTTTCTTACATTTATTTGCTTTTTTCGCGAATGGCAAAAGTCCCTTTGTGTCCATGCGCCCGCGGTTAAGATGATTAGGGTGGAGCAACAAAAGCATTATCCACCTTAACTCACACGTGACCTCTGACCTTTTTACGTAACTGCAGACAGACGTCCGAGTCTTTGAAAGTTACTAGAAACAGAGACTAGAAAGAGATGACCCCCAAAACTCCTCCGAAGTATATGTTTTTTTTTTTCTGGAGGTGTTAGAACACCGTTAGGGACACGAGCACTTCGCGTGAGGAGCAATGTCAAAAAGTTGCAAGCTGAAGGTGACGGAGGCCGAGAAGGAAGAGCGATGGAGGGACGAGATGGAGGGAAGGCGAGGCGTGAGAGAAAGTGCAGGGACTCGCGCATATTTTCTCCCCCGGGTGAAACCAGGTGTGAGCGCGAGCTGCGAGCCAGACAGCGTTACCTGGTTCAGCCCTGTCATTACTGCTCCACCCCCCCCCTTGTACCCCCCCCCCACCACCACCTTCCCCCCCTTCTGCCCTGAGGCCACGTGGGATTGGAAGCAGAGCTGCGGCCTCATACAGTGTGGTCAAGGCTGATCCAGGATCATTGTCACATTAAAAGCCAAGTGCAGTAAACTTGTACTTGGAGTTACACCCGATGCACAAAACAATTACCTCTTTGTATTAACCTCATGTCAAGTTGAGTTTATTCATGTTTATACCAGAGGGGCTTCACAGTCTTTGTAACTCTTTATTTTATTTATTTTCAAAGCTAGATATATACTCGCCTTCTTCTGACTGGGGTGACAGAGATCGATTCCACTCGCGTGTTTTCTCCATTTAGATATGAAGCTGCAGCCAGCAGGCGGTTAGCTTAGCTTAGCTTAGCTTAGCATAACGACTGGAAACAAGGGGGAACAGCTAGCCTGGCATTTCTAAAGCAGCTCCATGAGTCATTTTATTGTCCTTTTCTTCCCAAAAGTGTCGTATTTTAGTGCTTTGCCATACAGAATAAAAGGTAAAGTTCAGACAGTCACATGAGGATATTCATTCTTTTGTGTGACTGTAAGTCTAATGCTGTTAACTCCACCCGGCTGGTACTCCCTGCAGGCTAAAACAAACGCTAAAGATTGTTTGTAACTGGCATTGGACCTTTTTCCGTGATGTCCCCTGATGTTAGATTTGTTATTTCACAGTTGCCGTGTGTCTGCAGGCAGAGCGCTTATATACGAATATAGGACCAGGTGTTGGGGAGAGATTTACCTTCCTTTTTGTAATGGAGGGGTGTGTGAACCTTTACCTTGTGTGTAATGAAGGGTGTAGGCATCCTCTGTGCATGTGCTACAGTATATATGTGTGTGTGTGTGTGTGTGTGTGTGTGTGTAGCTCATGTTCCCACATTTTTTCATCTGATCTGCACAAACAAATTCCATGTCTGCGTGCAAATGAAGCGGTTTCTTTTTAATCTCACCGACTCGACGACAACCACAATAAACCTTCAGCCCGTCTGACTCACTCTTTTTCACCCTGAAAATCAAATCCTCTGACTTTGCGTTGACCCCGAGCCCAGACATCTGTGCCTCTCCCTCCTCCCCCCACCTGTCTCCCCTCTGTCTTTACCCTGTTATACTGCCTGAGATATGAGGAGCTAATGGCAGGTTGTGGTCTTAGTGAACCCCTGCCTCTAAAGAGAGGGACGCCTTCATCCACCTGTTAATGCCCCGGCTTTGTTTTCAATACTGCCATCACGTGGTTGTAATTGGTAATGCAGCCTGAGTATTTTTCAAACTGCTCACTGCCTCTTGATGTCATATTCTGTTACATTTTTACATTTAAAAACACTTTAATGATGGTTTGTAGAAACTGATGTAGTAACTGCAGAATTACTTCATAACCAGCCTGAGGAGCGAGTCATTATTTGTATTATTAACTAATAAAGTAAATGATTACTTATTACATGAAATAGTGTTCATTAATTCATAAAGGGTTCAAATGATATTATAATAAGTAATTTAATTTAAGAAGTAATAGCTTTTATCTTAACTCAAAATGTTTTTTGTTTTTTTAAGTTTTATTTTTTTATATTTTTGTACGTTTTATTTCAAGATTTTTACTTTTTTCAAAGTTTGAGAATAAAGAATTTGTAATAGATGAAGTAATTTCTATTCAATTATTAGTTAATACTATTATTACATTATTAGTCAAACATATTTTAAAGTTATAGTTGTCATTAAACAATATAAGAATGTTAATAAATGTGCAGAATTTTATTAAAAAAAAAAAATTAAAAAAAAAAAGAAAGAGAAAAAGACCACAGCTGTGTTTTTAAACCTTGAAACAGAAAACAACAACACAAAGACTAAATTTCTTCCCCTGCAATTCATTTTGAAACTGTTTCCGCGGTTGGAGAAACTCCCTCGTCGGGTTGATGATGGTGTTTGACGGAGGATGTAGATTGAGAGGCTCTGAATCACGTACAAAGACAATAATTAAAATAAATAAAAGCACAGAAGTACCTTCTCGGGGTTAACGAGGCATTTGTCAGTTTGTAATTATCATAATAGTGTTATTAACTGCAGTACTAATAATGTACATTGTCCTAAGACAATATTATATGCACCCCTCTTTTTTTATCATCTATAAGCAGTAAATAAACAGTAATAAAATCTAAAATAAATATACAAATAATATATGTTTTTATTTGCAGGTATAAAGTCATTTTAAGTGAATGTTAATTAAATACAGTATTTACAACAATAATAACTTCTCCTATGAAGACTTAATTTATATCTAATAAAAACAACTGTGTTATATTGTCATTTATTATTGATTTATACACCAGCATTGAGTTATGATCCTTCACAGGAGGTGAAAGCAGTTTTATATCTGCTTACAACTAAATTGTGATGTGTTATAATTAATGTAATAAATGTTTAAATATAGCTTATGAATGAGGGGGGGTTATGAATACTTTTTTTTCTTCTTTATCTCGAAGAAGATGGGATGTTTTGTGTGAGATTTTTGGCGATTTAAATAAAAGACGCCGTCCGTCGGACATTTGATTGAATCCCATGAAGTCGTAAATAATAATAAATAAAATTGTTGCTGTTTGTAGGTTTTATACATTCGTGCATTTTACAGATTTTCTGTGCTTCCTTTCGTTTCATCCCTCTTCTCTCAGGGTCGTCCGGGGCCTCTCGGTGAGGTTGGTCAGAGCGGACCAGAGGGGCCCCGTGGGGGCCTGGGCCCCTCGGGGCCTAAAGGAGAGAAGGGCCACTTTGGACTGAAAGGACCATCCGGCCCCAAAGGAGACAAGGTGGGTGTTGAAATATCGATTCATTATAATTCTGACGCTAAACGTTGGTCCAAACAGAATGAGTCGCAGTAGCACGTGTCCACCACCAGGTGTCGCTGCTGCACCTGATTATAAATGATGGTTTATGTGCTCACACAGGGACCTATGGGAGTACCGGGGTTCCAAGGAACGGATGGAGTACCTGTAAGTAACTTAAATACACACAACATGTATTCAAATATTCCTGATCCTCCTGTAGTCACGGTCATAGTTTTTTATATTTTTATAAAGCTATCACTGCTTTGTGAAGCAGTCCAGAGTTACAAACAACCGATGATTTATGTGAGAACTGATAGAATGAAATAGTTTTTTTGATTTGGGGCCATTTATTAAAAATATATAAGGAGTCACGGGCCAAACAATAGTGAATGTGTCATTTTCAGCCAGTTACACTGCAACAGAAATGTAAAAATATTGAAGATGCTCTCCCATGTTACACAAAGTATTTCTATATCTGCTGCTCTTTAATTTCAGCTAATTTAATATGTTTAAGCTCCAACACAATGCATGGCCTGGTTTCCCACATACATTTTAGGATGTTATGTGTAAATCTGTAAATAAGTGAAGTTAAAATAAACAGAATCTGTCAAATACTGGTTTCTGTTCATGAACAAATCGAAGTGTAATGTTAATGTGTAACAAGCAGAACAGGCAGGAGTGGTAAAATATTGGTTTCTGTGCCTTTAGAGTTTAAGACAGGGATAATTTCATTAATTTAACAATATAATTACATTACAAGTAATTCCAAGTGGCATCAAACTGTTGCAAAATAGTTTTAAGTTTGATCTTTATCGTCGTCATACAATATAAGGTTGCAAAGTGAAATGTGGCTGTAGCCTCCTTCATGCTACGAGCACAGAGTTTGCAAAGGTTCGGATAAAGAAATTAAACGATGTCCTCCCGTCCGCCCTCTGTAGGGTCACCCGGGTCAGGACGGAGGACGAGGGCCCTCGGGACTGGACGGCTGTAACGGGACCAGAGGGGAACCGGGAGCGCCCGGCTACGGGACCGGAGGACCCGGAGCACCTGGATTTGCTGTGAGGACAAACTTCCATTTCTCTTTTTATTACTTTGTGTGCTTGTGGGTGTTTTGAAGTCGTCGTTGAGAGGATATCGACAGTTGTTATTGTCGCTGCTCGTGATGGATCCTTTAATCGTGATGGCGTCCTTTTACTCCAACAGGGGCCTTTTGGGCCAAAGGGTCAGAAAGGAGAGCCTCGATTCATCTCGGATAACAGTATCTCGGTAAGGTCTCTTCCATACCTTCTTCTTCTTCTTCTTCTTCTTCTTCTTCTTCTTCTTCTTCTTCTTCTTTGCGTTCTTCTTCTTCTTCTTCTACTTCTTCTTTGCGTTCTTCTTTTTCTTCTTCTTATTGTTCTACTTCTTCTTCTTCTTCTTCTTATTGTTCTACTTCTTCTTCTTTGCTTTCTTCTATTTCTTCTTCTTCTTCTTCTTCTTATTGTTCTACTTCTTCTTCTTTGCGTTCTTCTCTTCTTCTACTTCTTCTTCTTCTTTGCGTTCTTCTATTTCTTCTTCTTCTACTTCTTCTTCTTCTTTTTCGCGTTCTTCTTCTTCTTCCTCTTTCTCTTCCTTATCTTTTTCTTTGAGCTTTTCTTCTTTGAGTTCATCTTCTTTTTCGTTGCGTTCTTCTTCTTCTTCTTCTTCTTCTTCTTCTTCTTCTTCTTCTTCTTCTTCTAATTCTTCTTCTTCTTCTTCTAATTCTTCTTCTTCTTCTTCTTCTTCTTCTTCCTCTTCTTCCTCTTTTTCTTCTTCTTCTTCTTCTTCTTCTTCTTCTTCTTCCATGCTACCGTTCACATCCCTGCTCGTGTTATTAAATGTTTAATATTTAGAACTGGAATAGTTTAAGATTGTTTTCCATCCGTGCTGGTTTCTTACTTTTGTCCTTTGGAAAAACGATAAGGTATTGGATTATTTTTCCTGATAGAAACAATTTGGTTGCAACTGCAACCACCTGGATATGGTACGTGCATAAATCAGCACTGAGCCAGCCTGCAACGTTGGCTGTGGCCACTAGGTGGTGCTACAGTAATAGCACAGTAAAACGATGGCAATGACATAGTCTCGTCCTGCATAAATCTCATCTGTGTACAAAGCCCTAATAATCCCGAAGATGGTTTATTCTCCATTAACCAGTCAGCATGATTGTATATATTTTCATCTAAATCCAAAATGTAGATAAAAATGATTTCAAATAAATGTGTTATAAATGTTTTCCTTTTTTTTGTCCTTTTTTTTTTTTTAGAGTTACCCAGGTTTGCGAGGAAGAGACGGTCAACCTGTAAGATTCCTACTTTTTCTGCTCAGCGTGCAACAATAAATAATCTGTAAATGTTGAGTCCTTTTAAATGCAGAGTTCTGACCCGGTGGTGTCTTTTCTCTGCAGGGTCTCAGCGGTCCTGATGGTCCACCAGGGTTTCCTGGTCCTCAGGGGCCCGAGGGATTCTCCGTATGTAAACCAGTTCCTCTGCTTCTCTTCCTCAGACTGCTCCCTGCCTCTTGATGTCATATTCACTTACATTTTTACTTTTAAAAACACTTTAATGATGGTTTGTAGAAACTGATGTAGTAACTGCAGAATTACTTCATAACCAGCCTGAGGAGCGAGTCATTATTTTTATTATTAACTAATAAAGTAAATGATTAATTATTAAATGAACTAGTGTTAATTCATTCATAAAGGGTTCAGATTATATCATATTAAGTCATTTGATTAAGGAGTTTAGCTTTTATCGTAACTCAATTTTTTTTTTTGTTTAAGTTATATTTTTTATATTTTTGTACGTTTTATTTCAAGATTTTTACTTTTTTCAGAGTTTGAGAATAAAGAAAATTGTAATAAATTAAGTAATTTCTATTCAATTATTAGTTCATGTTATTATTATTATTATTATTATTACTATTATTACATTATTAGTCAAACATATTTTAAAGTTGTAGTTGTCATTAATTGTTAATAAATGTGCAGATTTTTATGTTTTTTGGATGATTTATCTCATTTTAACCACCATTAAATCATTGTACACACTCATATTTCTATCCATCTAAGAATATTTTCTTTCAGTTGAAGCATTTGTGAATATTATTTCTGATTTTGGTCGCAAACTTTATGTGTTCAACTGAGTCTGTCTGTCCGTCTCCAGGGCCCGCCTGGTCCTCCCGGTCCTCCAGGACCAATGGTAAGTAAAATAATTAAGTACATTGATTTATTATATTATATTATATTAAATAAGGTTTAGTTTTATCATTTAAAGGTTGTTGCTTTTAGTGTGTTTTGTTAACCCTTTTGTTTTTTAGGGGAGCCAGAGTGACGGATATGAAGGAGAGAAAGGAGACAAGGTACGCTTTGTTAACTGAAGACATGTAGACTCATGAGAGTGAATCTCACACACACACACACACACACACACACACGCACACACGCACACACGCACGCACGCACGCACACACACACTATTAACTGCCTGTTGAGTGAGTGCAACATACTTAGTAACAATTGCAAGTCTTTTTATGATTCATTATTCTTGTCACTATAATAGCGATGGAAGCCATTTAGACGGCGTGTAAACGGTTAATTTGCCTTTTGCCAAAGTATTAGATTTATCTGTTTGGTGTTTATTCCCACCTGAGAACTCACACATCGACACACACACACACCTGTGATGATGCGTGAAAACAAACGTGTCGAATGAGCCGTGAGTGATGCTGAGGATGCTTTATCTCCATGACGACGTCTCAGGTGCTCGTTTCTGATCAAATACCAGAGCGGAGGTGTAAAATCCACAACACGAAACTTACAGAGAATAAAGAGAGACCAACATTTAGGTTGTGAAATTGTTCATCGTGTGATGATTGGTTTTGTCTTTCCAGGTGTGCATTAGCGTAGCTTAGCACAAAACCAGGCAGCAGGAAGTAGATCGTCCTGCTGAGTTTCTTTTTTTTTTTGACAAAATATTGAATTTCTTTTTTGAGGATGTCTCTTGTAGCTTGGTGTTTAACGGGCTAGCAAGCAAGCTACTTAGCCTCCTAGCAACCTTTGTGCTAAGCTAAATTAACATGGATCGATTTCAGCCTCATAGGTTCCTCATCGTGGTGGAAATAATAAAAACTGACCCTGTGAGGTTGAAACCAGTCGGCCTTTTAAGTTGGTCTGACTTAACAAAGAGTTGCCGAATGTTTTTTTTTACCAAATATTGATGAGACTCTTTGAATTAAAGCTTTTTGGAGTGAAATGTTGTGGTTTTTTACATTCTCTGTCACTTTAATGTGTGTGTGCGTGTGTGTGTGTGTGTGTGTGTGTGTGTGTGTGTGTGTATGCATTCATGTGTGCTTGTGAAATGAATTGTTTGGACATAATGCATGTGTTAAAATCTGACTGGTGGTTGCTTGGCAACTTTGCCCTTCTTCCGTCCAACACATTTATTCACCCTCCATCTATCCTGCCCTCCTTTAACCCCACCCATCCCTGCATCCCTCCATCCTCCTCCATCCCCATCCCCATCCTCCTCCTCCTCCTCCTCCTCCTCCTCCTCCTCCTCCTCCTCCTCCCTCCATCCCCAGACTGACGACCCAAACTGTTTGTCTCCTGTATGATAAAAAGATCACATGAACCGCTACTCGATTCTGTCTGGTTTTGTTCTTTCAAATGATCGGTGCTGCCGCCGAGACAAGTCGCAAACTCGCTAAGATCTGGAATCAGCATGTCATTTTGAGTCATGATCAAATCTCCCCTTCAAAAATACAAAATTTCAAATATAGTTTGTGACTTGACCGGTGGCAGTACACACTCGTTTCCCTCCCTGTTGTGTGACAGTTCAGAGATGTTAGATGATGAAGTTTTTCTCCCAAATTGAATGAAAATATTTTTAAAAAAAATCATCAAAGCTTAATCAGGCCATGCAACATCTTGCATTTGTTGACATTAAATATGAGAAAGTCTCCTTAAACCAAAGAATGAGACAAACAATACAAAGATATTCAAACTTCAACATAGAAAGGTCTGAGCTGTCACTCTGGAGGACGATCTGTGGACTGTAACTGGGTGCTGGAATCACTTGCTCCTACTTCCCATGTTGCACTTTATTCCCCCCCCCCCTTTTTTAATCACGTTTGGGCCTCTGCTGGTGAACTCTGGGATTTGCGGTTAATTTGCCTGCTCTTTGACTCCTCAACACCCACCCACCCACCTCACTCAGAGCAATCACACCAAGAGTACTAACACGTCCACTTCCTCACACTCTGCATGGCACGTTATGCTCAACCCAGCGAACTGAGGACGATTCAGGCTGAACTGAATGTGGAAACCTCCGGCTTCACTGTTCAGCCTGTTGACATACGTTTATTTTGTAGAATGAAATTCAAATTGTCTTTGTCAATTCTGAAAATGGATCACCAAGAAACTCGAGATGAAGTATCCCTGAGCTCTCTCTGCTCCTGTTCTTTTACTCGTCCTCTCTCATCTATCATCCATCTATTCATCAATCAATCCATCTATTCATCCATCTATTCATCCATCCATCTACTAATCCATCTATTCATCAATCAATCCATCTATTCATTCATCTATTCATCCATCCATCCATCTATTCATCAATCAATCCATCTATTCATCCATCTATCCATCTATCCATTCATTCATCCATCTATTCATCAACCAATCCATCTATTCTTTCTTCCATCCATCCATCTATCCATCTATTCATCCATCTATCCATCAGACCATTCATCCATCCATTTATCTATCTATCTATATATCAATCCATCAATCCATCCATTCATCTATTCATCCATCAATCCATCCATCTATCTATCTATCTATTCATCAATCAATCCATCCATCCATCTATCTATCTATATATCAATCCATCCATCCATCCATCCATCAATCCATCCATCCATCCATCTATTCATCCATCCATCCATCCATCTATCTATCTATCTAGTCATCAATCAATCCATCCATCCATCTATCTATCTATCTATATATCAATCCATCCATCCATCCATCTATTCATCCATCCATCCATCCATCCATCTATTCATCCATCCATCCATCCATCCATCTATCTATCTATCTATTCATCAATCCATCCATCCATTATCTATCTATGTGGCCAAAGGTATGTGGACAAATGTGTTTTTTGGGCACTTTTTGTATGAGGTAATTTTTTGTTGTTTTGTGGATTTGACAGGAAATCCTAATGCTTCAGCACACAAGGATATTTTAGACAACAAAGTATGTTTGTTTACATTTTCCTGACCAGAATTTGCTTCACAATTAAAAATTTTTTTTTTTTTTTTAAATGTCACAAAAAATGATTAAAAATAGATGCAGCCGAAGAGACATTGTCTTTTTTCTTTTTTTTTATTCCACACGTTCTTCCTTCTTGTCAAAACGCGGTGCCTACATTACCCACAATGCAACCCGTGGTTCAGGTGTGAACTGACGTAGCTTGGAGCCTCTATCCTGCAGCAGAGATGTCTCACGTCTCTAACGCCACACCAACAGATTTTATTTTCATTCTCAAACGCAAAGTCTTCAGCTCAAACCGAGGCTGACTCAGATGACATCACTTGAGGCTTTTTTTTTCTTTTTTTTATCAGACTTCACACAGCTTCCTCAGGAGACACAAAAAACGTTATATAACAGTTTTGTTTTGGGTTTTTTTTCATAAATGCAACTGTCCTCACCAAAATAATAATGTTTGGGTGTCCACATATTTTTGGCCATGTAGTACATTTGTCTCTTTCCATCTGCTCTTTTCACGTTTTATCTTTCTCCATTCCAGACATGTTTTCTTCATGCCCCTTTCCTCATCCACTCATCTCTCTCCCATCATGTCCTCCTTCCTCTTCCTGTTTCTCCTCCACCTCCCCCTCCGCTCCTCCTGATTGGCTAACGGTGTGTTGTATGTATTTCGGACTCCAGGGCGACGTGGGTCTTCCCGGACCCAGCGGTACTCCCGGCGACGGGTCGCTAAGAAGCGAACAAACTCTCACTATCTACAAAGGAGATAAGGTAACACAGCAAGTGAAGGCTAGGAGCAGAGGACACACACACACACACACACACAAACAAACACACACACACACACACACAGATGTGGTGGGGTTTCGCCATAAAAGTGGTAAAAACAAGGTCAGTGACAAAACAGGCAGCAGGCTGTTTGTTGTGAGAAACTAAAGGGTCAATAAAAGAGGAAGAGGAGCAGTGATTGCAGCAAACTTTACAGCAACGGAGGACGAGGAGGAGGAGGAGGAGGAGACTTGGGGAGAAGGGGAGGAGGTTGGTCCAGCGGAGCGTCAGTCCAGCAGCTTTTTCCTGACACTTTGTCAAACAGCTTTTTCTACCAGCTGAGCTGCTCTGGAGGCAGAAATAATCTCAACTTTGGAGTTAAGGTCGTACGTTTATTTTAAATCAGGTGTCGGGGAAGCTTGGAGGAAGCTACTGATGTCGCTGACATTTTACATTCAAACCACTGAGCTTTAAGGTCAAAGCTCGACCTTTAAAGTTTGACAACGGAAAGTCAACTACCTTGGTGTTTCTGTAGCTTTCAACCACATCTCATGACCTTCCTCAGCTGTTAGTTCCAAACATGGTGGAAAGCTTCTAAAACAACAAGATTTCATCATCAGAAATACATTAAAATCAACCAATCAGATCCTTTCTGCCTCCAGAGACTCTTGAATTGTGATAAAAGTTGAACTAAAGCAACGAGCTTCATACTGGCCAGCCTCACATCATCGCCTCCATATGTCCTCACTCCTCCGCTCACTCTGCAGCCCCTTCAGTGGCTCCATCCACAGTCAACTCTCCCCCTCGACTTCCCCAAATGCCCCCAAAACTCTGCCCGTTGTCTCCCCCAAAACTCTGCCCCCCCCCCACCTGTCCCCACCTATCCCCATCTGTCCCCCTGGTGATCGCCGTAAACAGCTCTCTCTTCCCTTGGTTACCGTATCCAGGGCGACGTGGGCTTGCCCGGTGACCCCGGCCAGCCAATGATCAATGGCGTTGTGGAGTTTGTGGGTTTTCCCAAAGGAGACAAAGGAATGCAGGTTTGTTGGAAAACGCAACTCCTCTCGTAGTCGACATTTTTTAACGGCAGCGGGTCAAAGATGGACAAATACGGCCACGTGTCCTTCAACGTCCGACCTCATCTTTACTAGTTTCTCTTCAGTCATGAAGTCAGAGAAATACCAGATATGTTTGTAGAACAACATCTATGGTTTTGCCCATTGACTCCCAATAAAGCCATTCGTTTCATCTCAATTCAATACAGTATGAAAATGTACCTGCAGAGATATGAGAGTAACACTGAGAGTAACAGTGGGCATTTCAGCACCTTTACTATTTTTATCTTTTAGGTACAAAAATAGGCGTAAAACATTGTCTTTGTTGTTGCATTTAAGGACACCAAGATCCAAGAAACTTTTTTTTTTAACCTTTTGATGGCATAACGGTTTAATTTTATCTTAAACACACTATTCTTTTTTTCCCGCACACAAATTATGAATGCGAAAGCCTCCTTGAATGCACCAACATGCAGCTTAAATATAAAAAAAATGACGATGCAACAAAAAAGCCTTAAGGGGATAAAATATTCATTGCGATGATGGAAGCTGACATAAAGAAATCCAGTGGCTCCCGGGAAAAGAGGAAATCATGAAAGTTCAAAACCCACAGTGGACGTTAGAAAAATCCCCCCGTTGTTGCGAAACATCGAGACAAAAACGTTGTGGATCTTCGCCCCCGGGTCCCTCAGCGCTCCGAGCCCGACACGGTGCATCCTCTCTGGGCCTTCGAAGCTCAGACATTCTACTTGAGCCACATAATAATCCCCATCCCCCGTGAGGCCACTTTTGAAGAGGAAAAAAAAATAAAGGAATTCATTCTGATATTAGCCGGGTTGTTTTTTTGTTGTTTTCTCTCCGTCTGTCTTGTGAGTGAGGTTTTTTTTTACAGTTTGCACGGACGTACGGAGGTGAGTTTAAATCCAAAGAGTGTTGAAGAGTTCATTTACTGCAAAGTGATGCTGTTCTCATGTTGACCTTTGCCCTCCCTCCGCCTGTCTTTCTCAAAGGGTGAGCCCGGCCGAAAGGGGATCAGAGGGTTCACCGGCACTCCTGGCCGACCTGTAAGTTTATTTTTCTCCCGGAAAAATATGTTTTTAAATGCTATTCCTGTACAATTAATGCAATAACTCTACGCGTTTGTTAAAACAGCTGAGAGATCAATGAGAGAAATTCCCCCTTTAGGAATACCACACCATCTTTTTTCTTAATTCCAGGGACCTTTCGGCTATCCTGGTGAATTCGGAGAGAAGGGCATTCCTGGATACCCCGGGGCAAGAGTAAGAGCTAACAGCTGACTGTGTTACTCCACATTAAAAGTAGAAATATGCGTCTTTTTATCGCGTAATCCCTCCGCGACCCTCTAGGGATTCCTTACTTCTTCTCGCATGGTGAAATCTGTGTTTAAATAATGTCGTCTCACTTTTCCTTTCCCTCTTCTTCTGTGGTGGATGTCACCAAAAACAGGGTGCTCCTGGTTTTAACGGGCCTCCCGGAGCTCCAGGACAACAGGTGGGCTTTTGTTTTCCCTTAAAGTATTCAAGAAGCGGGACGTGAATATCATGAGCCGTTATACTGTAACGTAGACACAGAAAATACTCATTTCTGATTGACTGATGACTGTTAGGTGTCGGTTCAAATCATGTAACAGGACACGGCTGTTTTATCGCCACACGTCATTTTGAACTGCATATTTAGGAAACTTTCTACAGGACCAGTTGAATCACAGGTGAAGCTAATTTAATTCTGGGTTACTGACTTGAAATGATTATTATTTTTAAAAAATGTCCTGCAGTGATGCAATAAGTACTGAGTGAGTTGAAGCAAAGCCACAATGTAAAAAAAACACATGCAAAGTCCCTAAATTCCATTTTTTATTTAATGAATTATCAGTAAAATGCACTCAAGTATCAAAAGTAAGTTTCCTCCTTTCAGAGTGTTAGAAATGATTAATATATTAACATTACAGCATTTATTTTTATATATATAGTACTATCTTATAATTTCACTGCTTGGCAATGCATCAAATTATTTAGTATATAATTTGCAAAAGTGACAAGTAGCTAAAGCTGTCTGATGACTAGTGGAGTAACATTTGTATATTTGCCTCTGAAATGTAGCGAAGTAGAAGCATAAAGTTTCTGAAAATGGAAAAGTACTTCAAGATTGTACTTAACTACAGTACCGCACTAGATGTACATCTGTTGATGTCCTGAAAGATAAAATACACTCTGTGGTATATTATAAATATTCTACATATAGATATTTAAGGCCCTCTGTAGTGCAGATTAAACCCCATCATCTGTAAAGTAAATTTAAAACAGATTTGTTTGGGAATATTTTATTATGCTTTTTCAAGGACAAACACACACACACACACACACACACACACATAGCCATTAAATGATGAATGACAATAATAAAATCAACAAGACAACAAACAAACAAACAACTCACACTTAAAATCAACTTAAAATCAAATAAATAACAATGACAATAGAATTATAGAACTAAAGAGTTTTTTTTTGTCCTGACAGGGATACAGAGGTAGTCCAGGTTTCTCCGGGTCACCAGGATACTCAGGAGCAAAGGTAACATGAGTGTGTGTTTGTGTGTGTCTGTGTGTGTTTGTGTGTGTCTGTGTGTGTCTGTGTGTGTCTGCGTACACAAACACACTGAGTGCTTTACTGTGTCCCAACTCCATACGACACATGAAACTGCGGACAATATTTAATGTACTAACCTTCATAATGTGCAAAATACTCTTTTACAAACAGGAAATTGAACAATTCGTAAATCACATTGCAACTTTAAAAATGTCACTGCCAATTAAACTCATAAACAAAGACAAAGCAAACCATGTTTTGTATTTTGACGTGTCCCTGGAGCTCTATCATTACTTTCCTTCAGCTCCAAGAAGCTCCTCCATTTAACTTTTCTCCTCCGTTATTATTTAGTCACTAGTCTGACTGAAAACCTGCTTAGAATTAACACTATTTGTATAATGGATTTGGGATTTTTGGATAACGGTCTTGCGATACCTTTTCTCACCAGCAGATGGCGGCAGTGTTTCTTAAATCTTTTTTTTTTTTTTGCCATAGCTAGTTTCATTTGGGGACGCAGTGAGATGAAAACTTAGCTTCGTGATGAAAATAAATGCTTTTATTTCTCTTTACTTTTGTTTAACTTAACCTTTTTAACTTTTACCTTTCCTGGTTTTTCTCGGTTGTGTCACAAATCCCCGCTGATGTGGTATTTTGTCCTGAACTCGTCTCTAACAGGGAGACCAGGGCGACCCCGGAGCACCAGGACCTCCCGCTTACGTCAGCGGTCCCAGCACTACTGTTCAAGGTAACACGAAACACAATCTAATAATAAATCAATCGCAGGTCGACTGTGAGTTATGGTTTAATACGTGCAAGTGTCCCGTGTTGAGCGTCTCTTCTCTGATTGGCTGTAGGACCAACAGGTGACCCGGGTCTCAATGGCCTGCCCGGGGCCCCCGGTGACCAGGGATTCCCCGGATACCCAGGACCGCCAGGCCAACCAGGAGTCGGTGGTTATGGTGGCCCAGGTAGGCTCTCATACGCGGAGATGCAATGTGTTTGTTTTTTAGATTAAAATATAGATTCAACTGACCCAAATCTGTCCTCGCGTGCAGGTTATTCCGGATCCCCAGGTTTTCCCGGGACCCCCGGCCCAAAGGGAGAGAAAGGTAACCAAGGCATACCGGGCTATGGCTTCGAAGGAGGCCCCGGCAACCCTGGACCCCCCGGATCCTCCGGCAACCCTGGACCTCCGGGCCCCACGAGTACGTTCACGCACAAACGATGACAAAAGCTTTCCCTTCGCAGGTGGTCGTGATGAGGATTGGTCGAGAGATGAGAAGGCTCCCGATCGCCAATGAAACAAACTATTTTAAACTTTTAAACTTCCTCCTCTTTTTTTTGGGGGGGGGGGGGGAGTTTTAAATCCTGTTCGTGTTGTCTGCTGTTTATGTGTCTGTGACCAAAGCACTTTGAGCTGGGTGCCTCGTATGAAAAGGAGCTAAAATAATTCACTCTGTTGTTATTTTCATGAATGAGACGAGGATGCAGCATTTGTATCCTCCCGTCACAGAGCTACGGTTGGCATTAGAAGATAGATTTTGTACTTTTACCAGCCATAAAAAGCCAGTTTATCTCTTAAAGTATGAGACCAGATAGAAACAGACTTTAAAGCATCATGGCTGACTGATTCAACTATCCTCCAAGGCAATTCCGTTGGACCCTGCGTCATCTATCCTGAGTGGTCCAGGCCCAAAGGCAGGTATCCTAAATGCGGCCATATTGCCATAATCGCCATGGCAATATTCAGCCCGCCAAAGTGAAATTCAAATACAAACAAAACACAACTTTCAGCCGGCAGTAGCTAACTGCCAAAAAGCTTTTTATAATTTAACGCTATACTCTGTGGAGGGTGCGGTGGTAAGTATAGTTGAGAAGAGTGCATTCTTCAGACTTGGATGGGAGGGCCTCTCTACTCCAAGCTGCTTTTCTCCTCTTTGGCCACAAGGTGTCGCCCTGCTGTCGCGCAATTCACTGATTTTACATGGACGTCGATGCATGGCAGCAGCGTTGTTCGCAAACAGGGATTTTATTTTTTTTTTAGCGGCACAAACACGTTAAATGAAGGAGGACAAAAAAAAAAAAAAATGGAGAGAAAATGATAGAAATAGCAATGACACTCTTTCTTTTAGTTAGTTGGGAACATTTCATCTCTACGACGTAGTTTAAAGGGTTAGTGTGGATGTTCTGAAGTGGGGTTGTATGAGGTTCTTATCCAGAGTCAGAGTTTATACCTACAGTAGATGGAGTTTGGAGAAACAAAAAGTCCATATCGGTTTAAGCGTACGCTATATTTACAGTATTCTCACCTCTTTACCTTGCTTGGACCTGAAGCTGTTATATTCATCTACGCTCTCGTCAAAGACACCGGGCTCCGTTGACAAAACCAGTCATTCGCAGGTCTCCTGCCGCCTCCATCGGTGAGTTTGTTTGTGTTGCTGTTTGACCTTTTGTGTTTTTAAAAGGTAAGTTTGGATGCACCAAAGTCTCACAACAACACAAACTCACAAACTCAGCGACGGAGGCGGGGCTAGACCTGCAGCCCCCTTGTTCTGCAGGGCTAAAATCACTGCTTTTGTCAATGGAGTCCGGTAGCTTTGAAGAGAGCGTAGATAATTTTATTTTTAAGATTTTTTAATTTAATATTATTATTCTATTCTATTTCTAGTATATTTTGTGCATTTATGTCTTATTTTCTTCTTATTATTCTTATTATTGTATTAAATTATTTGTATATATTGTTCTTTTATTACCTAAAAATGCTGCTGTAGCGAAAAAATATTAAATTAATATAGTATTTATCTATCCATCTATCTATAACAGCTTCAGTTCCCCCGTCAGAAAGAGCTGGCAAGATAAAGCATTGAAAATATTCAAAATATAATCTACAACTAAACTGATATTCAGTTTTTTTGGTGCAGCAGTCCATTGACTGAAACGACTATAAATACCTGTATTTGGTGGTGAGAGAGCTCATGATTCGTCCTCCTTGGACCTAGACAGGTTTATTATCTGTGAGAGAGTGAACATCCATTCACACTTAGATGACATCACGGGTGTTTAACCGTTCGCGGTTTGTCTCCTTTGTTTGTGTGGGCGCACTATGCATGCTGCTTGTGGCAAGTAGCTCTTTAAGGCCATTATAGTCGATGTAAAATCACTGAATATGTTCAAGTACAATGCTGTTTTATATTTTCATACGATATAAACAAGTTAATGCTTTTTATTATTTTCTTCTTTTTTTTTTTATGCAAGCATCTGTCGTCTTGCAACAGCTGCTGAACTCTTTCATTTTACCCGCTGACCAAAGAGACTAATCCTGATTCCACACTGTGACGCCGAGCTGCACGTGCACTGTGCTGGTTTGAATTAAATACATTTTATATTTAAGTGCATATAAAAATAAGTAAGTCATAATAAGATTTGTCATTTTTTAACATCTTACGACAGCCAGTGCCGTTCAGCTCAAGTTCAAACAGTGTGTTTTGTGGCTACTTTGTGGCTAATGTACCAATTTAACCTCTAATTAATTTAACTTTACGTGTGTGTGTGTTCTTGCAGGTAGTCCCACAGATTCCACTAATATCCCTGGACAGCCTGGGCCTCCTGGCGCCAGAGGAGAGCCCGGTGATAGAGGATACAATGGCGGCAGAGGTACACACACACACACACACACACACACACACACACACACACACACACACACGCACGCTGACTGGAATGAATGTTCTCGGAGAAAATCCACATCCCTGCAAGAAATTACTTGATAAATAAACACTTATTTTTGTTGTTTGATAGCTTATATTTCACATTTAATTTACAATTTATAAATGAATATTGTTTGCAACATAACCTTTTAAGGATCACTGGTATCTTTGTCCAATTAATAGTAATCTACATGGAACAATGTGTTTTTTAAGTGTAATTTGATTCAAATGTTTTGGGTTGAATGGTTATAGTCATGCGTCCTGCTGGAGTCAACATTTCCTGCACTTTTCTTTTTTTTTTAAAACAAATATGAATTTGAAAGTTTTTTTGTCTCGAGAATTATTCTCACATTCCTCGTTCATCTTCACTTTCTTTGTTGTCCCGTCTCCCTCGTCCTCCAGGTGATGCTGGCGACTGTAACTGCCTCGGAGGAGGCACCTCAGGGTTGTCCGGGTTACCTGGACGCCCGGGAGGCGACGGCAACCCCGGCTACGCGGGACGAAAGGGGGAGACTGGTGACGGCGGCTCACCGGGCTTTAATGGCATTCAGGGACCTCCTGTAAGTTACGATTTCTGAGTATTTATTCTTTTGTTGACAGCTTCCATCACACATGATACATGTTTTAAAGTCACCTCCGTCCCCCTGCAGGGTCGCGCTGGTGACAACGGTTACTTTGGTCGTAAGGGAGAGAAGGGGACGTCTTTCTACCCCAACCTGGGTTTTGGGGTGAAAGGAGAGCTCGGCACCACTGGACCCAGAGGACCTGCGGGTGAAACTGGAACACCTGGCAGAGACGGACTGCCTGGCTTCCCCGGAAGCCCGGGACCCCCAGTGAGTGCTTCCACACACAGTATTCATGTTCTTAAAAGAAGGTATACAAATATAGATCTCGAAACGACGTTCCTCTTTGCTTCCCCCTCTCCAGGGCGACGGTGGCTACGGCACAGTTGGAGAGAAAGGTTTCCCAGGGTTCCCCGGGGTCAAGGGTCGCCCCGGCGGCCCCGGAGAGCCCGGTATCGGCTACGCCGGGACGCCCGGCTTTCGCGGAGAGCCCGGAGAACCCGGTATTCACGGGTTGCCAGGGCAACCAGGTTTTCCCGGACCGAAAGGTAAGTGGAGCCGGGGAGGAGCGACTGAAAAAGAAAAAGGAGAGCAAGTGTGTGTGTGTGTGTGTGTGTGTGTGTGCGTGTGCGTGTGTGTGTGTGCGTGTGCGTGTGTGTGTGTGTGCGTGTGTGTGCGTGTGTGTGTGTGTAATGACACATTCTCCCCACAGGGGACCATACATCCATCCCATCCAATCACTGTCCGCCCTCAGTGTTCCGTAGTTACCGTAGCAACCTCATCCTAACACCTTAAACCGGTAGAGGACATTTTCCCCTGGGGGACAAGCGGCTCCTCGCTGAAGCGGCCGAACTCTCCGGGACCTGAAGTTGACGCCATGTTCGACTTTTCGCTCCCCGCCCCTTCATGCCTCGGCTGCCGCAGTTAACTACACGATTAATGGTCTCCATTAATGCGCTTATACACTTCTTCTGCAGCCAATAATCTGAACTCCATAAACTGCTTCCTCATTGACGCACAGCGATGAGATTTTTTTATTTTTTTTAATGCTGATTGCGCAACAGCTACTGTGCTTCTTTAGTCTCGGGGGATTTTTATTCACTGATTCACAAATCAGTTGATAATTCGAGTGAGTTGGATTCGGTTGCTCTTTTAAAGGAGAATGCTGGTGTTTATATTTGTTTATATTTGTTTTAAATCACGTTTATTCTGCTGATGTGCACAGATGTTGTCTTGTTTTCTTCCTTCAGAGGGAGTCATTAAAATGACAAAAATATATTTGATATATGGTCTTGTGATTGACATCCTGTTTTGTCTAAAAGTGGAAAAAAACTAATAAAAAAAAAATATTACAAATAATATATTGATTAAACAGACATTTAATTTATTATTTAAATATATTACTAATAATTTAAATTTGTCTGAAATTAGACCAAAACAGATGGACTGAACAAAGTCACATCTTTAGTGTTTTTTTGGGGGAATAAATAATAATAATAAATATTATTATTATTAAGGCATCTTTATTAACTGTTGATATCAAACTGGGTTTAACAGTCTGTAAAAACAAGCAACAAAACAAAAGAATCAATGAATCAAAGATAAAATAATAACTATAAAGCTGCACGTAAAATGATTGTGAGAAATGTGAACTGGACCTCGATGAGCTCATCAGTAGATTAAGTGACACCAGCAGCCTCCTTCAGACCTCCTTTAATCCGGTTCTTCTTCTCCTCTGAGACTAAACGACACAAAGTCCTCAGCAGCGGCTCATCTCTCTCAAACCATGACGCTAATGCTGAGCAACTCATTCATTTTGCTCTTAATATGAAGGTTATTGTCACTCACATGAGCGGAGAGAAGATGAAGAGAGGAACTTTATAGACAGTGTGTTCTCTCTCTCTCTCTCTCTCTCTCTCTCTCTCTCTCTCTCTCTCTCTCTCTCTCTCTCTCTCTCTTCTCATTGAGTGGAATAACCTATTTTTAAGCTTTTTTTATTTTTTACATTGCAAGCATTTCAATATGCGTTTTGCCTTAACTGAATGAGCCTTGAATTAATTGAATGGAATTGATTGCTGATTTGCTGATATCTTGTTTGATGAAAAAAAAAAAGAAGATTTAATTGCTTTATTGGCGCATGCAAATGATACTGACTGGCTTTGTATGCTGCCATCTTTTCTCTCTCTCTCTCTCTCTCTCTCTCTCCCTCTCTCTCTCTCTCTCTCTCTCTCTCCCTCTCTCGCTCCTTCTCCATCCATCCATCCGGCCTTCCCTGTGCATGTGTATCTGTCCAGGTGAAAACAGCTGTGAAGGGGTTAATGACGCCGGAGAGGGAACGGGTGGGTAACTAACTTTTTCATCCACCAGCCAGAGAAACGAGTCCGGGGGACAGAATTTAAAGCTCTCGAGATCCAGGCGGCTCGGCCACTGGTGGATTCATAGGATTCCCCCAACAGGAAATGACATCATTAGATGGAAATTAATTAGCCTGACCATGTGTTCACAATGCAAACAAACTTGGTTGACAAGCCACTGTGTTCTAGAAGTGCAGACAAACTCTCCTTTGCTCTGCGATGGGTGTCTTCTTTCTCAGACTAGTGGAAAGAAAACGTCCTCCAAATGCACCTTTAGGTGCTTATTTTACTGCTTTGTTTATTTGCATCTGTCAATTTCTCCTCATTTGCATATATGAATATTTTAGAAGACTTATACTAATTATCTCAATGTAAGTAATCAACTGGGGAAGCCATCCTTATTTAATTTGTTTCCACTATTGTCTCAGACTAAACAAGCAGATAATATATATTGTTCATTATAAATACAGTTTAAAATACTAAGTAGTTTATTATACTAAGGATCAGATACAGGAAACTATTTTGTCCTGCCTTTAATCTGAAATATGTTGAGAAATGATGATGAAACCACTCGCAGAGCTTCTTTTATCTCTTCGAAGCCTCTTGTCCCTGCAGACATTACAATAAAAGTCCTGTAAATGAATTCATGCTCCGAATCAACATCATCATGCATATGATGTCATACTCAGAAATACACTCACACCAGGAGAGAAACAGGAAAGTGGAGAAATCTAAATAAAGAATGAGATTGGAGCACTACTTTGTTTGCAGTGTGAACACCCGGTGGAGTCTCTGACGATAGCAAAGAGTTTAACTGACTTCTTGCATCATGGGAGATGTAGTCCTTCTGAGAACTGCCTCAGGGATTCCACTCAGCCGGTCGACGGTCAAGTTTCGGGGTTTTTTTTTATCCGAATATTCGCAGAGATGCAAAACCTTTTTGAAACACGTGACAGTTATTCTCCTCTTCCTCTCATCAAAGCTGCTGAAACCTGGCGCATGTTTTCAAGCCCTGCCTCTGCTAAGTGCTTCTGGGGGGGAGGGAGTGGGGGGGGGGTATATATATGGAAATAACAGAACTGATTCCCCAACACAAAATTTAAATCATAGCTTTTAACCAAAACATTTTATTCATCATGCTCTCTTTATTTATTTTTTTAACAGCTCTTAATTGGGATGGATTTTGCTACTAACGACATTCAACCTACAACACACATAATAATAATAATAATAATAATAATAATAACAATAACAATAACCATAACCATAATACCCATGATTCAACTCGGATTAACCCAAATGAACATTTGGGGGTGAATGGAGGCGACAGACAATCAGCGAGACATTCTCACGAATTTACTTCTTTGAGAAAAAAATAACATGAGTTAAAGAAATAATGTGTACTGCATTCTCATTATTACTCAACGTGTATTATATGTAGTGGCTCTGCCCGTAGCTGTTTGTATTCACTCTGTGTAGTTATCTCTTATATGGAAGGAATAATGTTTCTGTATTCACTGAATGTGCTAAAGTGTCTGAAGTGTGATTGCTAACCTGCGTGTGACTGCTACCAGGCCAAGTGTTACCCTGCTCCATCCCCGGGGAGGGAGGAGACCCCGGATACCCCGGTGTACCTGGGCGGCCAGGTACGAGCCAACAAAGTGCTTTCCACCGTTTTCACTTCTTAAATGCGATGCACTGGTTGATTCTGTCTCATTTTAAAAATGTATGTCATTCTGCTTCAAATGTTTTTTCTGTTGAAATAAGATTTATATTTTTTTTTTGTTTTTTTTGTTTTCCTGCGCTGGAGCACATTTTGTTTTAGCTTTTTAAAAAAAATCTTTTTTTTTTTTGTCAAAACACAAGGTCTCCAAGCTTTTTTCAGTCGTCCAGTCAATTGCCATTTCTTATTTTATATTCCTTTATGTTCTTAAGAATAGATTAATGTCAATTTATGCCACTGTAACATTGCACTGCAAAAACATGAAAAGCGTTGATTTATTACTTTCTAATGATAACATCATATTTCCTAGAGATGTCACTTTAATCTTTGTTCAGGTTATCACTCCTCATGCTAACGAGTCACTTCTATTTCTTATAAATAAATCGCAAACATAAAACACTTCCTGCAGTAAATATAAAAGCTTTTATGAACTAGATTCACATGTAGGTTTAATTACTGTTATATGGCAGAGCAAATGACACATGACTCTACTTAATATGACAAAAAAATAAAAAATACTGCATGGATTACGACCTCAAAGTATCCATAAAAATGTCATTTAAACCAAATGACTCATACTCATAATTGAAGTCATACTTGTCAGGTCTCAAAGGTGAGCCAGGCTTCCCAGGAAACCCTGGACGTCCCGGGTTTGACGGTGCCAAAGGAGATGGAGGAGACCCCGGTTCTGGAGGCCAACCCGGCCCACAAGGTAAACCAGCCTACAGCCTCCGTCATGTTTTCCAGGTCGAATAAAAGGGACTCTGCCTTCAATCCATCTCCTCCACCCTCTCCTGCATGCAGGTTTCCCCGGGCCCAGAGGGGATTCTGGACTTCCGGGTGGTCCAGGACAGAGTTATGACGGAGGCAGGGGAAAAGATGGTGTTCCAGGGCGTCCTGGAGCCAAAGGTCAGCCCGGAGATGTGCTGGGAGCCACGCCCGGTAGCCCTGGACAGAACGGCTTACCAGGACCCCCCGGAGACAAGGGCCAGCCCGGGACCCCGGGAGGTTCTGGATCACCTGGTGGGTCTGAGGCAGAGAGAATCACATTGCATCACCAGGGACATTGTTGGCAATATCATTTTTCCATTGTTTTGTCTGTGCATAAAGTATACATTTAGTCACGTTACATTTTACATTTTACAACCTCAGCTCCTAATAATAAGTCTTTAATAAACAGTGTAGCCAGAATACAGACACTCAGACCCTTATGTCCCCATCGAAACCCATTAAAACCATAAAAACATGCATTATTTTATATCAGGCTTTCAATCTAGAGTCCTGGCTTCAATACTGTAATTTATACTGTAATGTTGTTGCTAGTCATTGACATATATGTGAACAAAACTATCAAAATCCCCCCCTAGGGTTATGATCAGGACTGAAGTGGGTTAAAAGATTTAACTCAGTGAAGGTGGAATATTATATTAGAATTTAGTATTTTAATAGAAGTTTTAGGACGGGGACGTTTTTTGCCTCCAATGTAACAAGTGGGAGTTTTTTATTAATCAATTTAAATGTTTTGTTTATCCTTAATGTATCCCAGACTGTGAAAAAAAAAATCACCCTAGCATTTAGTATGCAGAAAATAATTATTCATATGTGGTTGTTATGATCGGTGCTGAAGTTGGTAGAAATATTTAACCTAGGGAAAGTGGAAAAATTATATTTTATGGCAGTTTTTGAAGGACATTAAGGTGTTAAATCAGGCGCTTCTATTTTTTAATCCACCCCATTTACATCAGTGATCAAAATTAAATTCAAACCAGAAACTACATCCTCCAAAATGACAGTTACAGTTATATATTATATAATATATTATATTATATTAACATTATAAACTCCATAAAGGGAGGATGTGTTGCAGGACTGTTGCATTAGTAACAGCGAGGTGTACCTAATACGCTGCCGGCTGTATTAGGAGTAGTACTAGCAGTACTTTTCGTGGTACTGTGAGCAGAAGTATTCGTGGGAGAAGAAGAAACATCTGCCTCTCTTCCTCCGTCAGGCGGTGACGGACGCTTCGGCGTTCCTGGGCGTAAGGGAGAGCGCGGCAGCGACGGGTTCCCCGGTATCTCCGGCCTTCCCGGACTCCCGGGTGAGCCGACTTTTGGCATTCCCGGTCGGCCCGGATCCCCCGGAGGCAGCGGGCTGAGCGGATCACCAGGTGAGGGCGAAAAGAGGTCCAGCGACTCTGTCCGTGTTTCACCAGACTTCTGTTTTTTCCATTTTCCTGGGACATTTTATTTTGACCTCGTACGTCTAAATGGAGTTATTTCTCGCATGATTCACAGCAAAAGAAGAAAACATATTATTTAGTTTAGACCTTGGCTGTTGTCTTTCACTCCTCATCCTTTCCCTTTTGCCCTTTTTCCACTGTATTTCTGTCACAATCCTCCGTTTTACGAATCAGACGTCCACGGTTGCCTGTTTTTTTTGTTCCTGTTGTTTATTTAAGCTCTGCATCGCCCCAAAAGAATGTCCTCTCTTCCTGTTTTGTATTTCTCTTTGTCCCGTGTTTCCTCCTCATTTCTTCCCTCCGTTTCTTCACACCACCACCATTATCTCCATCCATCCTCTCATCATCCCTCCATCCTTTTCTTGGTGTTGGGTCATTCGCTATAGGCTGCCAAGGTGAGACACTCTCTCTCCACCACTCGCCCGTCCCTCCGCCCTCCTGCTGTTCCCGCACTAGAACAAACGCTTTGACTGCCTGCTCTCCATTTCTCATCTGTGCAGCAGAGAAATGTCCATCTCCGTAGTGTGAGCGATGTTGGAGTCAGTGGGGTGTGACCGTATTCTTCTCAAAACAAATGAAGGAAATCTACTACTTTTTTTTTTTTTTTTTTTTTAATATCAAATGATCAAATTATTATCTGGAAGTTACGCTTATTCAAGGACAATATACTTGGGTTTTTTTTGCATTTTTTTTTGACAATGTAATACATATCAGACGTACTTTGAAAATGATGAAGCAGATTTTCCTTAATTCTAGAGGAGGATCTCCAGCTGTTCTCCGATCACACTCATCCTCAGCAGATGGAGTTGCTCCGAAGTTATGCAGAATTAAATTTCCATTTTCTTTTTTTTCTCCTCCTTATTGGAATTAAGATTGAGGGGCAAATTCACAAAGAATGAGTAGCACTACAGAATACTGCTCACAAAAGACATTTTGCTTATGTTAAGCTTTGCAGCCGAGGGAGAGGGAAGAAATTATTTGGTATTTGTTTATATAATAACCTAATTTGTTCTTGTTTTTTTTCTTCAAAAATGATATTGTAGAGGAACTTTATTAATTTATATTTTTTTTTAGCTGTCATTGCATTGAAAGTAATGTATCACACCCGACTGAAGAACAGCTGATTCGACAAAAATAAACTTTTACAACTCGATTAATGGTGATGGGAAAAAAACGGCTTAAGATTAGATGGACATTTTAGCTGTGAGAGATTTAGAAATAGAAAGTTCCCAAGAAATGTGACTGTTGATGTTTGGTTTTATTTCTGCAGCCAGCACTAACCCTCGTAGTTCAAGTCCTTCTTGAAGTGTAATCCATACCAGCTTTGTTTATTATCTGTATTTATCGGCTCTAAAGTGTGGCAAATAAAGATTTGGGCTCAAATGCTACTTAACAACATCGCTGCATCAATGACTTTAAATGCATTTTCTTCACCCTTTAAAAAAAAAGGACTTTTAATTTTCAACCCATCTCTGCATCGTCCCAGATTTGTGACACGTTATATATAATTAAAAAAAATGCAATGTAGCTGTATGGATGTGTTGAAAATGAGTTCTCTTTTTAAGAAGGTAAGCAGTAGCAGTAGTACGCCGTCCCGCGGGACGAACACACTTTAGGAGGTTGAACCTCGCTGATTCGGTTCTGGAATTGCACTTGTGTTTTAAAATCTATCTCGTGAAATATTTCAGTATAATTACAGACGATGATCTGGCACATGTTTAAACCTTTAAATCACAACATGCTTGTGTCTGTTCAAGTGCAATTGCAGCCTAACCTAAAGGCAAGCAAACAATGTAAAGTAAACATGTGTGTGTTTACATTGTTGTCCCTAGTTTTGGCCAAATTGTGTGTATTAAAAATAGAAATAATGAATAAATTGCTATATTTAATGATAAATGTAATACTTGTGTTGAAGGTAAGTAAAAGGTAAGTTTATATTTGTTGGCTTTTAGTGAGTTTATTCTTTCTCTCTATGTTATGTCTGAATAAGTGAAATTTATTTATTTATTCTTTCATTTTATTATGTTATTTATCTATTTATCCAGTTTCTTTTAGATAAATGTGTCCATGTATAATGTAGATCACGACCCGTGTCTGACTAAATCTCTCATCATCCGTCCTCCGCTAGGTTTCCCCGGTCGGAAGGGAGAAAGAGGAGACCCGGGTTTCCCGGGGCCGGCTGGAATGAAGGGAACCCCGGGACAGCCCGGCACCCCTGGATCAGGAGGGCCAAGGGGCCCTCCCGGACCTCCAGGACCAGGAACTAGAGATGGAATCCCAGGAATCCCAGGAAGGAAGGGTAGGCCGCAGCTCCTGTTTATCATCACAGTTAATGTTTAATGTTCTGACGTCTTCTTACTGTGACAACAACATTTTGATTCTGTGTCTCTTTCCACAGGTGAGAGAGGTTTCGCAGGACTGATAGGTTTCCCCGGACTACCAGGACGCCCTGGGGGTCCAGGGTTTCCTGGAGTGAAAGGCGAGGCTGCGGGCCCCGGAAGAGACGGACTCCCCGGCGGTCCAGGATTCCCCGGATCGAAAGGTAGAGTTTCCAGAACAGGAAGGAGGACGACCTCAGGAGTATATGACTCATTCACTGCTGTGAAAACAGCACAATCGTGGCTCAAAGTAGAGGGATTTTGATGAAATGTCAAAATGTTAAGCTTTTATTTGCTTGTTTTTCCTGACAGAAGCGTTCGTCACACGTTATGTGTTCAAGGACCGAACAGTAAAATTATAATGTTGCTGCAGGATTTGATGAATGGTGTTCAGAGTGACACTAACTGTGACTTTATCAACATGCAATATTGTCTGTAAAAGAAAACACGAGACAAAAATGGCGTTTTAAAAAAGTTACTACAATCTTTCTTTATTTTTGTTGACAAAAAAGAGGATATCAAATGTTATAAGTATACATATATGTTTAAAAATATCGACCAAAATATTCAATATGATCTGATGGCAAATGCAGTTTTCATCGACTAAATCTGTTCTACAATAGTTACGGTTTTCTTTGACTAAGATAAGATTAAAATGTCCAGTCTTTTGTCTTTTAGGGCGCTTTGACAAGCCAAAGTCCATTTGATAAGTCCGAATCACAGATTATATAAGAAGTGTTTGTGGACTGGGATTTTGGCCGTTGCCATCTTGTTTTTTTGCAACCAATGAACGGAAGTAACAGAGTTTGGACTGTGGAGGAGTGACGTAGAGACGCTGTATACGGCTCTGGTACAGTAGCTGTAGCGACCTGTCAATCACAGGGTAGCCCCGCCCCTAAAGCATACCCTGCTTTATGGTCTATGTGACTCTAAATGGACCATAATTTACGAAATGAACATCATGCTGTATTGAAGAAGACTTGAAACTAGAGATTGAGACATAAACTCATGTTTACAATGTTAACTGAGGGAATAAATCAAGAGAGAAGTAGAGTCATTTTCTATAGACTTCGATACAACCAGAGGAGTCGCCCCCTGGTGGTCAGGAGAGAGAATGCAGCTTTAAGGAACTTCAGCATTGGCTTCCCTTTTCAGAAGCGGAGGTTGCCACCTGACTAAGACTAAATAAAAGCTAGCTGACAGAATTAAGACTACAGGATACACAACAGGTCAAAGGTCACATTGATGCATTGTTCTGTAGGTGAGAGAGGATACCCCGGTCTCCCCGGCTTGCCCGGTCCAGTTTATCGACAAGAGTTTGTGGAGAAAGGAGAACCTGGAAACCCCGCTGCCAGCGGACTTCCTGGCTTCCCCGGACCCAGAGGTAACACTACTTCCTGTTTACTTTATTCACAGACACAGACTGTATATGTAAAACCGGATATTCGGATCACAGCAACCAGACAAAGCACGTAAGATCACCCTGGTGTGATCACATGTTCTACCCCCCACTGGTTTCAGGTGACAAGGGTTTTCCAGGTCCGCCTGGTCGTCAGGGTCTGCCTGGACTTCCCGGTTACGCTGAGCAGAGTAAAGGACAGCCGGGACAGCCTGGTTACCCCGGGCAACCGGGAACTCCAGGTTACCCCGGGCCGAAGGGAGAATCTGGAATCATGGGATTCCCCGGCATGTCAGGACCACGGGTAAAAAAAAATAATAAAAACAAAACACTCATAAAACGTAAACATACAACAAGTTCAACCAGCGAGACTCTAGTTCTGACGGCTTCTTTCAGGGTGATGACGGTGGACCCGGTTTCCCTGGCAACCCTGGAGAATTTGGTCGTTCCGGTGGAAAAGGTGAGCGTAAACACCGCGGGAACCCCGCAAAAGAAGCATTCTATCACATTTGTTTATGAATACGTATATCCACCGTTCGACTCACATGTTCTGTTCTTCAGGTGCACCCGGGGAAAGTTACGGCTATCCCGGAAGTCCAGGAGCCAAAGGCCAGCCAGGAGATCCAGGTTACCCAGGTAAGACTCACTTAAAACCACGCCTACCCTGAATACAAATATGTTAAGCACGCGTGTGACATCTGGTGATGGTTGATTGTCTCTCTTCAGGTAGCCGCGGCAACGACGGCGCCCCCGGTGACAACGGCTTTCCTGGAGGTCCAGGTTTCTCTGAAGTGAAGGGAACTCCCGGTGAAGGAGGACGGCCTGGAATAATGGGTGAGAGAGGCCGCTTCATTTCCTTCCAGACCCCAGATAGAGACAGCCAGACTCAGACAGTAACACATTGACCTGGTCTCCTCTGCAGGCTCCCCCGGTTTCCCCGGGCCCAAGGGCCAGCCCGGCTACCCAGGAAGAAGAGGAGAAGATGGGTCTCCTGGTCTGCCTGCAGGTCCTGGAGGTCCTGGAGCCGAAGGTGAGAAGAAATATCAACTTTCTGCTTCCACTTGAGACGAGTTTACAGCTTCTGTGGACAAACTCTATGTTGTGTCTTTACAGGTTTGCCTGGACCCCCTGGTTTGGACGGACTCAATGGCCTCGGTGGACCTAAAGGCCTCCCTGGAACCCCAGGCAAGGACCTCCTTACACACACCAGAGTCAAACAGAGTCAAACTCACAAAAACACACGGTTTCATGAATTCTATTCACTTTAGAGCCCCTCTGATACTTATTGTTGGTTTGTTGGGTCCTCAACAGGTAAAACCTTTAATCTAACTCTCTTTTTTTATAATTTAGCCCAGTGATTCCCAAACTGAGGTACATGTACCACCAGTGGTATACACGAGAATCCAACTGACCCAAGTCCTTGACTTAAAACCCCAAAATTGCCATTTCATTTGTTTACAGACAACAGTTATTTATTGCATGTACACGTTACATTACAATTATGTAAAGAATTAGTTGTTAATCATTGAAGTATTTTGAGAATAAAACTTGATTGGACGGGACCTCTGACATGGCGTGAACTAGTCACGATAGATAGATAGATAGATAGATAGATAGATAGATAGTTAGATAGTTAGGTAGGTAGGTAGGTAGGTAGGTAGGTAGGTAGGTAGATAGATAGATAAGGAAGGTGGTAGGTAGGTAGGTGGGTAGGTAGGTAGTAGGTAGGTAGATAGATATGAATGATATATGATAGGTAGGTAGGTAGGTAGATGATAGATAGATAGATAGATAGATAGATAGATAGATAGATAGATAGATAGATAGGTAGGTAGGTAGGTAGGTAGGTAGGTAGATGATAGGTAGGTAGGTAGGTAGGTAGGTAGGTAGATAGATAGATGATAGATAGATAGATAGATAGATAGATAGATAGATAGATAGATAGATAGATAGATAGATAGATAGATAGATAGATAGATAGATACTTTATTAATTCTGTGAGGGGACATTTTTTTCAACAACAAACAAAATCCAGTGTATTAATCAGGGATTAATAAAAGATGCATGCAGAATAAACTAAAGAAACAAAAGGGTTATGTTGAAGATGAGCTGCTGTTGAAGGTGTCTTTGTCTCCAGGTGGGAACGCAGGAGGTCGCCCAGGTGCTCCTGGGGTTCCAGGTTTTAAGGGGGAGAGAGGCGTCTCCTACCCAGGAGGTCCAGGCTACAACGGGCCGAAGGGAGAGAGAGGAGATTCAGGTGAGATGAAGGGAAGTTTGAAAATGCCGACTGAGTATCTATTCAATGATATGATATCAGAGTAATGACTGCGGGTTTGTTTTTGGGTGTCAGGTGGTCCTGGACGCCAAGGGTTCCCCGGTCTGCCCGGACCTCCTGGTCCCACTGTGGGGTCAAATGTTCCCGGGCCTTTGGGAGACCCCGGTCTCCCTGGATTGGATGGAGAGTATGGTAAATGCATTTCCTCAGTGCAATGTCCTTTCCTTACTGTTCCTTTCCTTTTCTTTCTCTTCCTTTCTTATCCAGTCCTCCTTTGGTTTCCTTCCTTTTTCTCAACCAAATTTCCTGTTCCTGTTCCTGTTCCTTTCCTTTTCTTCTTCTTCCTTTCTTTTCCTTTCCTTTCCTTTCCTTTCATTTTCTTCCTCTTCCTTTCTTATCTAGTCCTCCTTTGGTTTCCTTCCTTTCTCTCAACCAAATTCCTATTCCTATTCCTTTCCTTACTTGTCCTGTCCTTTCTTTCTCTCAACCCAATTTATTTTCCTCTCCTTATTTCCTCTCCTTTCCTCCCCTCCTAACCGTCTCCCTTCCTCTCTCCTCCAGGTCTCCAAGGTCCTCCAGGTCTTCCCGGCCCTCCTGGTCCCGGCACAGCCGGAGGAGACAGAGGTGACTCTGGGCTCCCGGGCTTCCCCGGCTCCCCGGGCAGGAAAGGAGACTCGGGCATCCCCGGAGGCCCCGGACTCCCCGGCAGCTCCAGCTTCAAAGGTGAAGCGGAGCTCCAAACCACCTTCAAACAAACGTTCTCATAATGTGAAATCCCCCCAAAAAATGATAAATAAATGATAAATAGTGATAAATAAAGTAAAACATTGTATCTTTGCTTCTTCAGGAGGACGAGGTGAGACCGGCTACAGCGGAGGTCCTGGTGTCAAGGGTTACCCCGGTGACCCTGGTTACTACGGAAACAAAGGACCCAAGGGAGTACAAGGTAGGAGGGCTTTGGTGATTCCACAGGTAGAAGTAGACCGAGATGGTCCAGGAAAGGAAAACCGTTGACTTTCACCCTTTATTATTAAGCAGCTGAGCTCCAGTCGACCACAAAAATACCACAAAAACACTTAAAAACCTGAGCAATATAATTATAATTACACTGTGCAATAACAGTTATTCTGTCTGTATATAATTATTTCATTTAAGTTATTGTGGATTCTGTACTGTCTTTTTACTTCTGTTTTGATGCATATTTGCTTATTTCTAATACTTCTGTGGATCTTGTTTCTTTCACTATGTATCTTGTTTGCACTTTACCTTCTGCACTTTACCTTCTGCTGCTGTGATCCTGTAAATGTCCCCTTGCGGGTCTAATAAAGGAATATCTAATCTAATCTAATTCCCTCTTTTGTTCCCTCTCACACATCCACCCTGTGTTCACCCTCCGCCTCTCACCCGTCCTCCCTCCTTGTCTCCCTCCGTCCCTCGCTCTCCAGGCCGTCCGGGTCGTGTTGGTAGCCCAGGACTCACCCCGCTAGAAATACCCCCCGTCGTGCCACTATACGGAGACTCGGGTTTCCCCGGTGCAGCCGGCAGCCCCGGGAGCCCCGGAGACGCTGGTCAGCCTGGAATAACTGGACGCTCAGGTGAGCAGCGAAACAGCTTATTTCAGAGGATCTCCGCCATGTCTTACTATTATAGCTCTTTAGCTTTAACGCCAACATCTTTTTTATTTTCTCCGACTTAGAATAGTGGGGTATTTTTTATTTAATATTTTTTATTTCATTTAATTCATAATTAGTTAGTTAATTTCATTTAATTTAATATTATTATTATTATATTCTATTTGTTGTATATATTGTGCATTTTTCTTATTTTCTTCTTATTATTATTATTATTATTATTATATTATATTTTTGTATATATTGTTCTTTTCTTATGTAAAAATTATGCTGTACCAAAAAACAAAATGTCCCCTTGCAGGATTAATCTATTTTGTGTATCAGGCCAAAAGTTAGATGAAAAGATTGATTCTACTCTCATGGCTGCATTAAATATGAGGACTGTTAGCCCATTTATTAAAATGTTGAACAATTCATTTACTGGCATAGCAAACATTTAAACAGGTAAAATATCCGTGTATGTACCCCTATTTGAATATATATATATTATGTATATAAAGTCCAGTTCTCGTGGTGGGCTTTACAGCGCAGAGAGACAGAAACATAACAAATATGAAAATAGAAATGAACATTAATGGCTGTCTGGACTCTCCTGCTGCAGGTTCTAAGGGTCGTCCCGGTCCGGTGGGTACACTTGGCAGGACCGGATCTGCTGGTTTTCCCGGACCCATCGGCGATGCCGGACCCCCCGGGTTCCCCGGAGCCACTGGAGAGCAAGGTCAGGAGTCTGTCTCACTCCGTGTCTGTCGGAGAGGAAACTTATTTCTAATTGTCTCAGATGCTGAAGCAAAAAATGACAAATGTATCAATTTTTTTTTCTAAAGACATAATAACATCTGTTTGTATTCAATTGTCAGTGTTGCTTTATAAATGCTAATATTATTTATTTTATAGTATTAATAATGATTGTGACGAATAGAAAATAAGTTAGCAGACTTTTTACATTGTTATATCTCACCTCATATGAAATGGGACATTATATTATATTTAGAAAAATATATAACTCATAATGTAATAATATTGTGTAATTTGTGTCCTAAAAAGAGGTTATTTTTCTCTGAAATGTTGTGAATTTGAAAAGATGGATAGCAATGATGCTTCAATTATGGGGTTAAAATGCTGTTTAATCTTTAGAAATACATTTAATATTCATGTCATACAGTATTAACACTGCTAATATCTTTATTATTTCAGAAATATGGCACATGAAAAAATAAAACAATGTCAGTTTAACAATGAAAATCACAGTTAAAACAGAAATTTAAATAAAAAGTAATAAATAAAAATAATAATAATATGTATAATATTGTTATTATTGTTGTTATTATTATTTTTATGATTATAACAATAATAACAATGATAATGATCATAATATAATCTGTGCTTCTCAATGGATCAAAAGAAAAACAAGCCATACTTGCTTTTTGCCTTTTATAGATATTGTTGTCTATTAACGGTAAATACTTTTTTTTAAAAGATCGTTTTCATTAAACAATTTTGACTTGAAGATGACGTGTATGACACATATAAAAAATAAATGAAAAACACACAATAAAATACTTTTTAAGAGACGCTCCTTTAACCCATAACTCTCCCGGTACAAATACCCGGACCACCTGGACTGGACTCACCCTGTCTCCTCGTCTCCTCCTCTCCTCGTCTCCTCTCCTTCAGGTCCCACCGGTATAGCCGGTCGTGCCGGGGCTCCCGGCGGCGTCGGCCGCAGCTCCAGCATCGGCTACACTCTGGTGAAGCACAGCCAGAACGCCCAGGTCCCCATGTGTCCTCAGGGCATGGCCACGCTGTGGGACGGGTACAGCCTGCTGTTCGTGGAGGGCCAGGAGAAGGCCCACAACCAGGACCTCGGTACGGGGAATTACCTTTTCATCAAATCTTAATTTGTGACCTGCCGAGATACAAAGATACAAACTCTTAGCTCGAGAGTAAGACGTGAAGACGCGAAGCTGAGGAATGAGTGTCCGTGTTTTTATGATGACACCATGTTGTATCAGATAAAATCACAAGTTACAAAGAACCAGATTCTTTATTTTTTTTTAAATGTGTTGCTCACATACTCTCTCTCTCTCTCTCTCTCCCTCTCTCTCTCTCCCTCTCTTTCTCTGTCTCTCTCTCGCCCTCTCTCCCTCTCTCTCTCTCTTACTCTCTCTCCCCCTCTCTCTCCGTTTCTCTCTCTCTCTCTCCCTCTCTCTCTCTCGCTCTCTCTCCCTCTCTCTCCCTCTCCCTCTCTCCCCCTCTTCCCTCTCCCTCTCCCTCTCTCTCTCTCTCTCTCTCTCTCTCTTCCTCTCTTTCTCCCTCTCTCCCTTTCTCCCTTTCTCTCTCTCTCTCTCTCTCTCCCTCCCCTCTCTCTCTCTCTCTCTCTCTCTCTCTCCCTCTCTCTCTCTCACCCTCTCTCTCCTCCTCTCTCCTCCCTCCTCTCTCACCTCTCTCTCTCCCCTCTCTCTCTCTCCCTCCCTCTCTCTCTCTCTCTCTCTCTCTCCCTCTCTCTCACCCTCTCTCTCTCCCCCTCTCTCTCTCTCCCTCCCTCTCCCTCTCTCTCCCCTCTCTCTCTCCTCATCTCTCTCTCTCCCTCCCCCCCTCTCTCTCTCTCTCTCTCTCTCCCTCCCTCTCTCTCCCTCTCTCTCCCCCCCTCTCTCTTTCCCTTTGTGTCTCCAGGTCAACCAGGGTCGTGCCTCCCCAGGTTCAGCACCATCCCCTTCCTCTACTGCTCCCCCAACGAGATCTGCTACTACGCCAGCCGCAACGACAAATCCTACTGGCTCTCCACAACCGCACCCATCCCCATGATGCCCGTGGCCGAGCAGCAGATACAACCTTACATCAGCAGGTACTGGCGCCCGTTCGGTGTGTCGGTAGTAAATGTGCCCCACCGGTGTGTATATTAGATTAATCGCTCTCTCCGACTCTGCAGGTGTTCTGTGTGTGAGGCTCCGTCTCTCGCTGTGGCGGTCCACAGTCAGGACATGACCATCCCCACCTGTCCTCCCGGCTGGAGGAGTCTCTGGATAGGATACTCCTTCCTCATGGTAAACACTCAAGACTTGTAACTCACCGGTTTCTCATTTTAAGGCCCACAAAATAAGATGTAGGAATCAGCTCAGGCCTGGACAGACCCAGAAAGGGCTTCGACCTGGAGTGAGACGCTCCGGTGGGAGGAGGAGAGCTCTGCTCCTGGCAGAAGAGCTCTCCTCCTCCTCCTCCAGGAGCAGAGCTCCTCCTCTCTGGGAGCCGACACCACGCTGCTGGAGACCCAGGACGTATTGCTGGGCCCGCTGGAGGGAAGGGGGGCACGCAAGAACCAGAACCAGGCCTTAGAGGAGCAGACTGTCAGACCCTGCTGCAGGAAAATGAGAGGTTTTCTAAACGGAGTCTGGTATTTGGAAACACTCCCACTGTTTTCCACAGGGGGGCGCCAGACATCCACACAAAATGAAAGTTCCTCGTAGTAACTTTAAATAAGAAAGTGTGTTCTTGCAACTCAACAGGTCAAACTAGGACTGAAATAAAACGTAGTGTTCTTAGTTTTAGCAGACCAGAGAACCGTCCTTTCAAAATAAAACGCCCTCTGTTCGACAAAGTTTAAAAGATAATTCTCAACCCACGCCGTGAGAGCCTTTGCGTTGGCTCATCTAAAAATGTTCAGCGAACAGGAAGTGATGCACGTAGCCTTCCTGCAGCAGCAGTTGGTGTCGAACAAATAAAGAGTGAACCTTTCCTCCTCTCCTGTGCAGCACACGGCAGCCGGCGCCGAGGGCGGCGGGCAGTCCCTGGTGTCCCCCGGCTCCTGCCTGGAGGATTTCCGCGCCACGCCGTTCATCGAGTGCAACGGGGCCAAGGGCAGCTGCCACTTCTTCGCCAACGAGTACAGCTTCTGGCTCACCACCGTGGAGCCCAGCCAGGAGTTCGTCTACTCGCCGGCACAGGAGACCCTGAAGGGAGGCCAGGAGCGCTCCAGAGTCAGCCGCTGCCAAGTCTGCAGCAAGCTCTTGTAGTAGGATATTAACACCACAGAGGAAAGAGAAAAGAGAGAGAGAGCGAGAGAGAGAGAGAGAGAGAGAGAGAGAGAGGGGTGTTGATGATGGAGGATGAGATGATTTGTAAAGAAATCTATAAAAGAACACTGACTGAAAAAATGAGCCCCGCTCCTGCTTCTCTCAAGAATCGAGTCGAACAACACGGACTCAGTTTTTTAGAGTTTTCGATCCCATTTTAGGAATGAATGGCTTGTTACTAAAAAAAAAAAACTAAAAAAAAACAAGAGTTTGAGTGAGGAAATGGAAAGAGCAGCGCGCCATCGCTCTCCTCTACATTATCACTGACAATGGTGCTATTCTTAAAGTGTTTATTTTGTGTCTGTTTTCTGTATTTTGTGTCGTTTTTTTTTGTTTTTTTGTTTTTTTTTGGCGAGAATCATTCTCGGCTACCTCGGAGAGTGGCGCCCCCTTCTGGTTCGCACTGCACCGCGTACACGTCTGTTTCGGGTAATCAGCTCAGACAGTTGAGTCCGACTTTGGTGTGTTTTGAGAGTTGGTTGAATCTACGGTCTTAACTTTTTTTTGAGCTGATCGAACTGAAGCAGAATCACCTGATTTCCGGGTTCAAACACACAGTTTTTCAGTGTAATGGCCGCCGTGAGACTTTTCTTCTTTTGCAACCACTTTTACTGACGTTAAAAGCTGCACCCCCTGAAAACATACTGGTTGTTTTGCAGAAATTAATCATTTCATTACGGTATGGGAGTCAAATAACCGGCTTTGAAAGCATTTAATTGAGCTGTTAGTGTGCTACGTGCAACCTTTTTTAAATCTGATGTTCAGTATTTACCTCATTTTCTATGTAAAACATCAGTAAAATGTAACTTTAAGAACAAAAGAAAATCAGATACCAGGCCAACAGCAACGTTTAAGCCAGAAAAGAACCAGATTTTTCAATATCCTCTTTATAATTTCGATATTTGACTTTCTAACAACATCAATATATTTTCTCTTTGTATTTCACAATATGGTGCTACAACGACCCTCACTGACTTGAAAGATAATATTTAAAAATATTAAACATGCAATTATTAAAAGGAGAAAAAAAAACACAGCTCTTTTCCTCGAAACTGCTCAAACAGAATCTCTGCAACAGCTAACTGCAGTAATGAATGACTTTAATGAGGCCAACCATTCAGATATATATATATATATATATATATATATATATATTTTGCACTGATGTGAACTCACATGCGTTAGAACAATAAACCAAATCAAGGGGCGTATTTCCTCTCCACCTTCACAGGCTTTCATCTTTATTTTGTGACCAAACTTTACTCAGATGGCAACAGGAAACCAAACACACACACTCTCTGATAGATTGTTAATTATTGCTGTATATAATGCTTACTGTATTTCCCACCAAAGTATGTTTGAGCAAAAGTCTATAAAGCTAGTAGCTCTTTGTTTTATATTTTTATTTTTTCCAGTCCATGTGTCTTTTCTCTGTCCTTGGATAATAAGAATAAGGAAGCCGTCACTTATTTTCTGTCTATAAATGTAGATTTTGCAGACATATTTATGACAGACTTTTTTGTATTTTGCATTGACTTTGGTTTGCGATGTAACTCAAAAGTCTTACAAAGTTTTCTTGTATCATTATCCTTGGACAGTGAAAGCTACTGGGTGACTTGTAACCACTATGACCACTGTGTCTAGCACATAGCCCGTTCTCTCTGCTGGTAGCCCTGATTCTATTACTATGCCACATTTAAACTTCTTTTTATTTTATTTTTCTCTCCATTTTTTTTTGTTTTTTTTTTGTCAGCCTTTGTGGTTTTGTAATCTAGATTGTAATTATTTTACTTAAATCATGATACTATCCCCTGGTTTTATTTACTGAGATGGGAGGGAATGGGAAGATAACGATGTGTACATTAAATATTATGGAAAAAAAAAACAAATGCCTTTAGGATTATGTTTTTATATGGAAAATATATTCGCCACTGATGATTTTACAGACGCAACAACCGTTTTTATTGTCTGTTTGGTCTTTACCCCATTTTCCAAAAAGCGCTGAAAAGAGTTGAAATGTTTTGTGCAGCAGCGTGCTGTTAAAGCCTGGAGGGACAGAAAAGAAATGCAGTTTTCCTCAAAGAGGATCTATAACAATACAACATTAATAACATGTATGTTACTGTAATGTGTATTTCTGTGCTCACACACATTGAAATAAAGTCTCTGAACTAACTGAGAATATCTGACGCAGAATTATTTGACATAAAACATGAGTATTTCAAATTTGATTGCTTTGTTGTACAACTAGCGGCTACCTAAAACTTCCCCAATGTCGGTTTAAATAGGCTTTTAATATCCTGCTGATAATAATACATTACTGCTCTTGAAATACAAAGTATAAAAAGCACTACAAATCTAATAGAGATGCTTCCTTTGTCTAGTGTAGTGATACATTTTGGAATCTGGAGTCAACGGGTCACATAACATGGAACATATTTATGTAAAATAAAATTCTTAAATCTAAAACCTTTAAAACTGAGAAGCATCTGTGTACATATACACAGGTTGTCCTGGGGCTTGGGGGGCTTCAGGTGCCATGACAAAAACTTGACTTTGAAGGGGAGCTGTTGTCTCAAAAGGTTTTGGGAACCAAAGAAAAGATAAAAGAGTGTTGCAGGAATTTTATTTTTTTTTGTCACAGAATTTTGTCACCATTTTTAATCCCAATCCATCCGTAAAAGAAATGTATTGATGATAGAAATGTAAGCACTGGTGTTAAGTCAACATCAGATACTAAGTCATCATTTTGACTTATTTGTGTCAAAATGATGAGATAATAAGTCAAATGTTTTACTTCTTATGTCACAAAAAATATGAGATAGTGAGTTAAAGTCACTTTCTAAATACAAATTGTGATATAATTAGTCATCAATTTGAAACAGCAGGTCGAAATTGTTTTATAACAATAAGCATAGTAAAGATTTTCTTTAATTTCAAGTGATACTTTAAATATATATATTTAATATATATATATATATATATATTTAATATATATATAGGGATATATAGGGATATATGTATATATATAAAGATATATACGGTCATGCTATATACTCCATGCCAGTAGGTGGCAACAGACGCCGCGCTGTGTTTTGGTAAACAGAAGAAGTCCGGCAATCAAAACAACACTGTTAGCTAGTAACGTTAGCTCAAAGAAGAGCGACGTGTATTTTTTTCTGCTAGTTGGGAACATATTAACAGGTGAGTAAAACAACTCACAGACAATAAAGCTTCCTAAATACTTGTTTAGTTCGTGCGCTCGTTTCTACAGTTATTAAAGTACACGTTAATCTGTTTCTGGTCTGTGTAAAACGTTAGCTTGCTAGCTAACGTTAGCTCCGCTAGCTTCGTTCTATTAGCTGTCAATAATATCACCTTCTAGGGTTTATTGTTGGTTCAGTCTGCTCGTAACAATACGTGTGTACAGCTAGGTGAAGCTACAGGTAGCTAGCTAGCTGTAAAAGTAATGATCCTAAGTAAGGACCTTTCATAGGTTTATAATGTGATGTTCTCTGTAAGTAATGTAATATTCTGTATGTTAAGGTGAAAGGAATCGCTGCTGGGAACTAATGTACTGACAAATACATGAGATTGCTTCGTTCAAAGTAAAATACCATGCGCAGTATATCTTTTTTTTACCAGTTTGAGGTAACAAATGCACCGATAAGTGCAGAATAAGAGGATACACAGACCAGAAGGTGTTTGTTGGTCATGTTTGTTCAGACTAGTCAAGCAGTTCTGTTTATAGCCAACTAAATGTGGCGAAACAGGTGATTATGAACTGCGTTATGATGCATATTAGCTATAATTATTGGGTATTCCTTGAACTGCTCATAATTAATAGACATGTAACCTGTGTGAGGCTTCACAAGAAGACACTGTTCTCTATTAATGGATCAGAATCAGAATGGTGCTTAACAATTAACATAGAGTAAAACAATACAAATAATAAACATTTTTAGATAGAATCAGAATTGTTTATTTGCCAAGTACGTTGCACAGACAAGGAATTAAAAATAAACATAGAATAAAACAATACAAATAATAAAAACAATAAACATCGAGACATAATTGAAAGATAAATATGGTAAAAACAACAAACAAATATCAGTACTTTAAAACAAGTAAATATTATAAAACAAAAGTGGAATGTGTATTTTAATAAAGAAAAGAAAAGATGTGCTAGGGGTGTTGAAGGAAATTGTCCCGGGGAGGTAAGAGTCAGTTAGTGGGGGTCCCGGGCTAGTGTCACTAGGACATTTTAAAGTTTAGATTAAATATATATAATATATTGTGTCACTGTGTTTAAGAACATTTTCAAATAGAAAGCATTTGTTTATGATCTGTTACTTAAGATCTTTTCAATAACTGCTGCAGACGCCTCAGTGAAACAAATCAATCATCTTCACGCGGCCGTCAGCTATTACAACACACACACCCACACACACACACACACACACACACACACAGAGGGAGAGTGACTTCATTCTCTGCTCAGGTAGACTTTTATGACTCGGAAAATAGTTTTGGTTATATGAATATGAATGCTCTGGATATTAAAGTCAGCAAACAGGTTTGGGTGCTTTTGGCCTCATATCCAACATCCGGTGATCACCAACACGTCCAGGCTGTAACGAGAACAAACACTGATGTTGGTGCTTCACCTTTTTTTTTTTTTTTTTTTTACTCCCTTCAGCTTCTTTTTGATGACCATCTGAACCAAACGCCTGATACAAAGTGTTCGGTCCAGAAATGGGCTTCAGAGAATCCACTTTTCTGATGGGGACACTTGTTTTGCGTAGTGACACTATTCTAGTTGGACACAAATACATTCATTTTCATTTTATCTGACTCCAATTCACCATCAATATGCTTACTCACTCTACAACCTTTCTCTATACGAATGTTTTTCATGTTCTTGCAAATAAGTGGGAGTCGTTTATCACCGTGACTTCTAAAATTAATATTCAAACAAGCCCCCATATCACAGGCTACATTGCTGTATTAAGCCAGCAATGCCACTAATATTTTCCAATATCCTGGTTCGTGGTTGTTATTATTTATAGTTCTCTGTAAAGCCTGTAATTGCATTATTTATGCTGCATGGACCTAAATGTTCTATCAATAGAAATGCTAGTAGATCCTTATCAGAATTGCTTTTACTGTAACTACTCTAACAAATAGATCCGCTAAACCCCTCAGACACGTCCACTATTCTACTATTCAGTGCTAATAATCGTCACGCATTTAAATGATTGTGACACTTGTTACAACCCGGCTCAAAGGCTGCAGCATGAAGGGAGAGCAGGCGAGTCCAAAGCAATAAATACACGTTTATTTAAAGAATACCAACGCTAACTTAAACAAACAAAACCAATAAGCAGCAGCGGCGTCCGTCGGCCGAAGAAGAGCAGCCATCCGATTCAATGTCAGGTGGTGTGTCTTCATGGACTCCCACCAGGCTCAGGTGTGGCCCCAGACCCCTAGTGGAAGAGAGGGGTCATCACACACACACACACACTCAAACACGTGTCCTGTTTTTCCTCTTCGATCCCGAATGCAGGTACGCTGGAATTTTCTGACACCCACTCGGACATGTCCTATGTCTTCATCAACGACTCGTCGCAGACCAACGTGCCGCTGCTGCAGGCCTGCATCGATGGAGACCTGCCGTTCGCCAAGCGGCTCCTGGAGACGGGATGCGACCCCAACATCCGTGACAACCGGGGCCGCACCGGCCTGCACCTAGCCGCCGCCCGGGGGAACGTGGACATATGCCGCCTCCTGCACAAGTTCGGGGCCGATCTGTTGGCGACTGATTATCAAGGAAATACGGCGCTGCATCTGTGTGGTCATGTGGATACGATACAGTTCCTGGTTTCCAACGGGCTGAAGATCGACATCTGGTAAGAAATGTGACGCTGAGGCGATGAAGATGTAGAAGTTTAAGCTTTTGTGAATAATTATGTTTCTCATGGTTTCACCTTCCACATGCGTGCGGCTTTCTATCCTCCTCCGCTTTTAACTTCCATCTATAATCTCCTGTGTTTTGGGGGTTTATTTCTCTTTTCCCTGTACATAACTTTGTAAATCTGAAATGTGCAACACAAAATTAAGCATTTAGTATAAAGTATCTTAAGTAATAACTAGCATTAAAGCTAGCAGCTAATGCTACACATGCAGACCGATGCTGAAGGATGCTCATGCTCCCTCTGAAGGACTGATACCTTTAGATACTGTCGTATATTTCAAGCGACAGTGATGTTGGAGTGATGATGAAGGAATCTCCGCGGACACTGTTCTTGCTGGTATAATGAAGTTTATTACAAACAAGCAACATATGTCAAGACGGGCGACATGTACACCCGGAGAGTCCCAAAGTCGAACAGAACTCTACCCGTCGGGGCTCTCCCGATCACTTATATATGGATGTTGTTTACGCCCCAGACTTGAGGATAAAATTACGTCATAAACAGGGCCCCCAATGAAATATATGTTTCGGACATATGCATACACACTCCTTCATCCTCAAGGCCAAAAACACTCCCCAGAGGGGTCACCCAGCGGGCCCCAGGTGTGTAACATCAACAGTGGATCCGACCTTCCAAAGTCCCGGGCCCCTTCACGTATGCTATCTTCATGCCTTATAAGAGCAAAATATACTACAATACCCTTCTAAGAAAACAAATCACACTAGGTGTGTTTACATGCACAAGTTCTTGGGGGTGTCCCGCTTCTGTTTTGTGCATGTAAACACTAAATCCTACCTTCAGGGACTCTGAGATGAAACCTGGATATCCTAGCTGGAGTACTCTGGTGGATTCTGGACACCGTGGCATGTTGACGTCCAGGTTTCTGATCATTTTCTACCACGCATGCAGGTCTGACAGGTCTGAGCTCACGTTACCGAGTAAATTAGTAGGAGTAGTGAGTAGTGAGTAGTGAGTTTCATCAACCAATGCTCATTCTCGTTGAGGAATCGAGAAACACTGTGTAGGTCGACTATCAAACTGATGGATACTGTTATGAATAGCATGGTTTGTTGAAAGTTGAGCACTTTGAAAAAATGACAGATCTCTGAAATTAGACTTTGGGTGAAAGTACTGTTATGACATGAGGGGGTGGGGGATGTTTGGGCTGCACAGCACTCTCAGGGAATCTCTGTAAGAACTGAGAGAGTAATTGTATTTCACAAATTTAACCCGCAACGTGTAAAAGCCGTAACACAGAATCACTCTGAGGTTAATTTGATGCTGAATCCGCTAAATAAACACTGCGGGCATAAGTGTGTCGTTACACTAAAGCTCTGACTGTTCAAACAAATCATCCTCTCCTCAAGCACTTCAACAGATCACGCCCCTTCAACAATCACGAAAAACTTACATGGAACCTGATTTGAGTCTAATCACCACATAAAGCCATCGTAGAGATCAACATAACAATTACTTTAATTCACATCTTTCCTTTTTTGCCGTTAAATGGGGGTTAAATCTTTTGATATCATCTTTACAGGCCAGAAAGTAAATGTTCATCAGCGACACATGTACCAGCAAAAACAAAAACACAGAAAAAGCCTGTTACAGCCTTTTTATAAAGAGATACATGTTTTGTTTTTTAAATGATAGTTTCTAAAATACAGAGATACTTTGGATGAAAACACACATCCTTTTGCTGCAGTGCCGTTTTTTTTTTTTTTTTTACCAGCAGCGGTCACTCATCATACATCAATACCCTCTTTTGTAACATGTACTAATATGCCTTAAAATTGACACACTTGTAGCCAAAATTTAACTAAATGGCATCACATTAAAAAAAGACAGACATTCAAAACTGCAAACCTACTTCAGCCATGTATGATTGAAAAGTTTCCAGTTAAATTCTGCATTCTGCTTCCTGTTTACACCGTCACACACGCCCATTGTACGTCAATGGTCATATGATGGGCGTCTTCAAAGGTTGCCCTGTGGATGCAGCCTCAGAAAGCCGGGTTATTTTCTCGCGGTCCCCATAACTTTCAGTTTGTTTTAATTTATGGAAACGCCCAGGTGGCAGGGCCTGTATCTGCAGACACCCTGCCATGTTTGTTTCTGGGAATGTGTGTGTGTGTGTCTGTTTGTGTGGTTGTGTGCGTGTGGTGACGGAGTTTTTAGTTTGTCGTTAAAAAAAACACAATATATGCTCTGAGGTTTCCATTGTATGTGTCAGCCAGATGTTGAAACCACAGAACTTTGAGGGGAAAGAGAGCTCTGTCAATACTGTGTGTGTGTGTGTGTGTGTGTGTGTGTGTGTGTGTGTGTGTGTGTGTGTGTGTGTGTGTGTGTAGTAACCACAACGGCTCGACCCCTCTGGTGCTGGCGAAGAGACGCGGCGTCAACAAGGACGCCATCCGTCTGCTGGAAGGACTGGAGGAGCAGGAGGTGAAGGGCTTCAACAGGGGACCCCACTCCAAACTGGAGACCATGCAGATGGCCGACAGTGAGAGGTGAGTGAGAGGTGGAGGGTGTGAGGAGTGATGGTCTGAGAGTGTGTGTGGGTGTGGGAGGAAAATGTTGTTCGTCAAAAAAAATTTCAGAGGGCATCAGATGATATAATTTTCACATCAGTTGCTTACCACATAACAGGAAACCGTGAAGCTGCTTCTCTTTGAGCTGCAACAGAGGGATAGTTTAGAGGAAGTTTAGTCCTAAAATGCCTAAAATTTTGTTTCCATCCACATTTTCTTGTTTATTTTACCTTAATATATAAAAATGAAACGTAAAAAGGTTGCCAGTGCAGCAAAGAACTCTCCATGCATCCCAGATATGCCGTACATCCAGTGTCCGTTCACCTGTTTTTATGAACGTTTTCAGTTAATTCATAAAAATAAAAGAAATGAGGCTTACGGCTGTTAAATGCAACAAAAGCAACTGAATTGATCGTCCAACAGGAATATTTCAGATCTAGAGCCACAACACAAATTGGGCTAAAAGTCTAAAAATCTTGTCTCCTTATTTTATTTAAATACAAAACGAGAACCTGAGGCAAAAGGTGGAGCGTAGACCTGCCGTGTGACCGTGATGTCCTCCGTCTGTCTGTCCCAGTGCGATGGAGAGCCACTCCTTACTCAACCCCAACCTGCAGAGCAGCGAGGGCGTCCTGTCCAGCTTCAGGACCACCTGGCAGGAGTTCGTGGAGGACCTGGGCTTCTGGAGGGTGCTGCTGCTGCTGGTGGTCATCGCCCTGCTCTCCCTGGGCATCGCCTACTACGTCAGCGGGGTCCTGCCGTTCTCCACCAGCCAGCTGGAGCTGGTGCACTGAGGATGGTGGGGGGGAGGAGGCGGGGGGGAGGTAGCGGAACAAGTTCTGCTGTCGGCTGTGTTTTTACCAAACAGTGAAACATCACATTGTATTGTTGGGGGGGCGGGGGGGGGGGGGGGATTTCTAAAAAGCAGCGATCCAAAAGAACAAAACTCTAATTCTCCATTTAATAAAAAACAACTTGCAAGCGTGAGGTGATTAGCAGGAGGACCCAGGAGGTGTCTCTCACTAGGAACAGACTGTTGGGCTTCTTAAAATATGGTGTAACATACTTTAAAATGAGATCACAGCTTTTGGAAGAGCTGCTCTTGTCTTGTTTTTAACGCCGTTACACGACGACCCTTTCTCATTTCATTCACACCGTATGTTCTGTTACAAGCTGCGTGTTGCCAATGTTTTGTACCTTTTACTTTCTTATCGGTCCGATCTTTCAACCGCGTTATTTATCAGATGCCTTCTGTTCTTTTTCCTGCTTCCTGTCGTGTTCGGTTTAACTCCTGCAGCCTCGCCTCCTCCTCCATCCGTGTCGTGGTGTGATCTTTGTACTGCAGCCGGGCGGGGACAGGTTAGTAGTGGTACCTGCAGGGTGAGTCGCTACAGAAGCGATGAGAGAAGCACCTCGACTGTGTGCCTTTTTAGAGAGAACGCTTCCGGCTCCGCGACGTCTCGTTACAGACATTCCCTCCAGAAGCATGCGGCTCTGTTGCATTTAAATCTGCCCTGTTGTTGTAAACATCATATTTTAGGCACAATGCTCATAAACTGTAGGATCGTAACAGCAGATTAACAATGTTTTGCTCTATATTCACTTTATCTTAACTGACTTGTAACCCATGTAGGCTTTATGTGCTGATGTAGCTTTTTTTTCCCACCTGTTTCCACCATATTTGAAGTGAATCCTTTAATTTAATGTTGAAAAAGAATAAAATTCATGTGTATGTACGATTCTAATCGGCTACATGTTGTCAGATTTCTGATTCATCTGCTGATCAGTGCATTAATAAATAATTGCACAATGTCTTTAATCCATCCAGTATGATTCTTTATGCAAATGTTTGTGTTTATCCGACAAGTTATCTTGAATTAAAGTCTCTAAATAGTCAAATCGATCTGACACGTGTTGCTCTGATTCATGAAACAAAGTGTTTCCACTTGGAAATTCCACATTATGCCCTTTTTGTTTCCTTGTGTAATTAATCAGAAACATGTCTTCAGATATTACAACTTCAAAAACAGCATCTGCCTCAAACCACTCCCATTCTGAGTCGTAAAAATATATTTTAGTGCAACATGAAAGAAGGTTAACTTCCTGGAAGCTTGACTTGTGCATCCTCGCTCTGCTGATCCTGCTTTAAATGTTTGTTAGAATACACAAGCTTGTGTTTGTGAACATGATGTGAACATTATGGGTTTTTTCATGTATTTATTTTTATGAATGAACTCCCTGATCAAAAGAGACTGTTAAAGTATAGCTCATAAGCCTTGGGTCTATCAAACTGTGGGCTGAGGATGTGCACAGCTGCATTTACTCTTTCCACTTCCATATTTATGAAACTTTGGGTGTTGTATTAAAGTCTCTAAATAATTCCAAATGTCTTCTCTCTAAACACACAGGTGAAAAAGTCACACTGTTTATAATCTCGGAGCGATTACCCCAGAGATGATGAAGTTTATTAGCAAATAATTATCTGCACGAGTGAGGTTTGTAATTGAACCACACAGGCGAGCCAATAATAAATTATACACCATGCAACTTAGTAAAAAAAAACTTCAAAATGAACAGGAATTACAATTAAACGGTATTTTTTTTTGTTTTTTGCAGCAAGAATTTGATCAAAACCTAAACAGGAATTGAAAATAGTCTAAAATGTAAATAGTTATAAACACAGAATTTAATTTAAAGGTTTTTGTGGGGGGTGCTGCGGGAGTATGGGGTGCCGGACCCGTTACAACGGGCCATCCGGTCTCTGTACGACTGCAGTAGGAGCTGTGTTCGTATTCTCGGCAATAAGTCAGACGCGTTCCCGGTGGATGTTTTCCGGGCACGCCCAACTGGTAGGAGGCCCCGGGGAAGACCCAGGACACGCTGGAGGGATTATATCTCCCAGCTGGCCTGGGAACGCCTCGGGATCCCCCAGAACGAGCTGGAACATGTTGCGGGTGAGAGGGAGGCCTGGGTCGGCCTGCTAGGCCTGCTGCCCCCGCGACCCGACCCCGGATAAGCGGAGGAAAATGGATGGATGGATGGATCGGACACACAGACACAGAAAGGAAGCATGAACAAAAATGATAAAGTTTTAAAAAGGTTTAACCAACTTTATTGACAAAGCAGGCAAACACGCAGGTTAGTAATGCAAAGACATGTTTGAATTAATGATTTAATAAAAATATTAGTCGCAACCAGTGACCCCTCATTAATCATCGGGGTTGAACCTCGAAGGCCCCCCATTAACTTGAGCTCCAGGAGGAGCCCCGTTAGTGAGTCTTTTCATTTGCATCATCACATTTGAGTTTTCAGCACCGGGTAGAGATGAATCATTTGGTCTGCGGGATCTGAACCAAAAAAAGGCAATCCTAGTTAAAACGGAAGTTAAAACCAAAGTTAAAAACACATCCAGGAATATGGCGACAGTGCACCCCGCGCTCATCCGGTTCTCTTCAGGGCTCTCAGTGGACTACAGAGGGGGACGAGAGAAACAACACAATTAATTTAAACGAACGTCGACACTGAATTATTTGTATTATAACAGGTGTAACAGGCCTGTAATGCACGTGAGCTTAAAGAAGGGGGTACTCACACATACAGGAGGCGGGGTGCTGGGGATCTGATCCGGGGTCCTCTCGGTGACCTTCACCCTCACAGCAGCAGGAGTTCCCCTCCGCTCCTCTCCATCTTCATCCAGGGTGCAGCACATGTAGACGCCTCTGTCCTCCGCCCTCACCTCCTCAATACTCAGAGACAAGTCTCCCGTCCTGTACCAGTCACGTGACACCGATATATGTCTCCCCTCAAACCCTGTCCCATACCGGATCCGCGAGGATCCCCGCTCCTGTTGCAACACAAGTCGTCCGTCTCCTGTTTCCCATCTCACGAGCTTCACACGTGTGCGCGTAGTTTTGGAAAAGCATTTCAGGTGGAGCTGCTCTCCCTCTGCCACGGACTCGTCGTCGGGTATGATAACCCGCAGCTGGATCAACGTAACCACGTCGTCCCCGCAGAAGAACTCGTACGCTTGCTCGTCGTTGTACGTCACGTTGGTTAAAAGAACGGAGGACGTGGTGCCGTGTTCAACCCGGTCTCTAACGGGTCCCTCTGACCTCCAGACGCCGTGAACCAAAGTGGCCACAGTCACGCTGCTGTCCTGCGTCTTCAGTCGGAATGAGCCGGAGCAGTTCTGACCCGCCGTCAGCTCTACCGAGTCTCCTACTAATGCAGCCTTTTGCATGCAATGGCATTTGGCAGAAGAAAAGACAACCAGCACCAAGACTGAAAAACGAGCCATTGTCAGGCGAAGCAGGAGAGAAGAACGAGCGCGTGTGGACTTCAGAGAGGGAAGTGCAGAGCGGACTGTGACACTCAGACAACAGGCTCCCGCCCCCCCCCCCCCTCCCCCCCTCCCTCTCCTCCCTCTCTCTTTCCATTGTCAACTCGCTTTCTGGGCGGAGAGCCAGAAGAAAAGATGACCATACTTTGCTGATCAGCTGACCGGCTTCCACCTCCAGCGGCTCATAGCAGATTCCATGTGCCTTTTGAAGTCACACTGTGTCAAAGCTTTATTTGTGACAGTTGAGAGGGACATAACTCTGGTACAACAAATAATTGTGAGCTGCAAAGAACATGTGTGACAGATGTGGCATTTTACAAAAACAAATGGTTGCAGACACCCTTGCAGAGGACATACAACCAACTAATGAGGTTTTGATTACGGTAAACATTTGCCTGTTTGAACATACACCTCACACACTGAATACATTGATATACATACAAAGTAGTATATGTAATTAACTCAAAATAACAATAAGACATGTCTCATTTCACAATTATATTGGCTAAGCTCCGGGTGAAGTTGATGAGCTGATGCTGCATGGCCTTGATCACGCCAAGTAGATTCCTCCTCAACCCTAGGACACCATATCACACACCATCCTCATCCATTGATCATGTTCTGAAAACAACAAAACACAATACAAAATGCAAGCACAGCCATTACATTTCACACTTGTCGAATGAAGTTCACTGTTTTCGTGACCGTGGCCATTATATGATCCAGCTCCAGAACCTTTTACACACAGATCTTCTTCGTGGACAATGCAATGATAAGTTATGAGAGGTGTGTGGCAGTTACTTTTTTAGCATCCCATGCATGGCAGCGACATCCACGAGCTCCTCACTGACAGTCACGTCTGCCTTCACGCCTCTTGTAAGAATGGCGAGCTGCGCTGTATCCGTGTGGTCTGTGCTTTCATCAACGGCTAACGAAAAGGCCAAGTAGCTGCTCGTCTCTTCAGCTAGCTGTGTTGTTAGATCGCCTGCTAGCTCCTTAACTCGGTCAGCGATGGTGTTTCTTGACAAACTGACATTTTCAAAAAAGTCTGCATCTGGTCGGGGCACACCTGCTCACGTACCGCCAGCATGCACTGCTTCAAAAATGCCCCTTCCGAAAAAAACACTTTGAAGAAAGCGCGGGCGATTTCTTCAGCAACAATATAGCTAGCTTTCACAGCAGCATCATTTAGCTTTTGTAAATATATGCTGCTGCGATTGCAGTCTGCCTTTTAACTCTTGGGCCATTTTATGTTTTTCTTGGAGGCTCACTTTAGCATACTTAGCTGTGTTTGGTGTCAAAATGCCGCCGTAAATTGTTTTCTGTCCTTGGAGCACAAACATATATTCACTTGCCCATCTTTCATTAAATTGCCTTCCCTCTGTATAAAGTTCTCTCTTCTTGGACATCTCGATCTTTTTCAACTCAATCACTTGTTGGAAAACCGCTTCAGTTCAACGCCGATATGGAAACACTGCTTTTTAGCGGTAGGACGGCGTTCATTTGCGGGTCACAAAATCAACATGCATTGTGGGATATGTAGTTTATGGTCACTGTACATTGTAAAGCAGCATGGATTTAATTTTCTTTCTACATTTTTTTTAATTTTATTTCAAGACAATCATATTCCTTTCAAGATCTCGCGGGCCACGTAAAATGACGTGGGGAGGGAGGGAGGGAAACAGCGCGATGAGTCAGTGATGATTGGTTTGTGTCCTGCTGCAGGTGTGGCAGACTAATGCTTTCCACTTCGGGCTCAACCATCGCATTTCTAAGACACCCTTTTACCTCCTGCTCTAAAAGGTGGAGCATAGTTCATATATATATATATGACAATTGTGCCTTCCTGTTTTGTACGATGACAATAAATTGTGTCATGTATGTTGGCGTGCTTCCGACAGAAAGACAAGGTGTGACTCATTTGAGTCGGAACTGTAAAACAGGTGAAGATCTAGTCACCCCACTACTAACGAGCCTGGTGGGAGTGATGACCATGATGACACACCACCTGAAATTAAATCTTCTTCGGCCGACGCCCGTTTCTTATTGGTTTTGTTTGTTTAAGTTAGCGTTGGTATTCTTTAAATAAACGTGTATTTATTGCTTTGGACTCGCCTGCTCTCCCTTCATGCTGCAGCCTTTGAGCCGGGTTGTAACAAGTGTCACAATCATTTAAATGCGTGACGATTATTAGCACTGAATAGTAGAATAGTGGACGTGTCTGAGGGGTTTAGCGGATCTATTTGTTAATCATAGGCACCGGTATCCCTCAAGATTTTTTATCGGGACTTTCACCTCACTTCCCAAAAGTGACTCAAACCCACCTGGGATGAAAGGAGCATAGTTCTGCCAACACATCCAGTTCCGTAACACATCCGTAAGCACCTCAGCAACACAGCAGCCTGTAACAGGAGCAGCAGAAGCAGCAGGCCGAACATCAGTTCTCACCCCTTTCATTTGAGCCCTGAGCACAGGACAATCTGCCTTCCAATGTCCTTCCTCACGACAATAGTTACAGATATTAGTATTGTCAAAGTTGACACCTGTTTTAAACTTTATTTGAACGCATCTCACACGAACCAGCGTCAGAACCGTTTCCCAGCACACCATAAACATCGCGAGCCACAGAGCCTCTCTGAAGCTGCTCTTATGGAGCAACACGTACTCATCAGCAGCATCAGCATCAGCCGCGATTTTCCCTTCGATGATGTATGTCGCAATACGATCTGAAACTGCTCCAAAATCATCAGGTCACACAGATCCTCAAAATTGTGTCAAGGGCAGATCCCCTGTTTTAAAGTTGGTTGACAGATCTCTTTAGCCAACTCTACATACAGGTTTGGCCACTTTTCCTCTCCAAGGACATAAAAGGCTGGCGATAGGCCTCAGGCACCAGCTCGTACACCTGAAGCACCGCAGCCTTTATTGTAGAATAGCTGGAGCTATCCTCCAGACTCGGAGAGGAATAAGCTTCCTGTGCTCTCCCTGAGAGGACACTCTGAAGCATAAGGGCACAGTCCGCATCGGGCCAATGTCTAGCCTTACACGTTCAAACAGCAAGAAGAAGATGTCTGGATCCCTCTCATTAAAGGGTGGCAACAAGTGCAAATCATTGACATCAAATCGATCCACAGCAGACCTGGGCACCTGTGCGCCCTGATCCTCACCGGACACCATACCATCTCTGCCCATCGACAAAGGATATTTTGTGAATGTATCCAGGGAATTTTGAGATTTAGCCGCCATAAACGCCTCAACCTCAGACATTTCTGCTATTTACAACGACCACCCACTAAACAAATCCACCTTAACGCACACAGCTGAACCAGCAGACACCACAAAGTTAACCTTTGTGCAGAATGAGGAATAAACCTCGACTCCCCGCTATCTAAAGACCAACACAGCTAACTGAGCTCATCCGTCTGCATGCAGCAATGTGGTGGGATCCATTTGGTGTGATCCATGTGCTTTAGACCGCTGGTCTAGCAGAGCAATGCAATACCGATACAAGTTGCGCAACATCCACCACAGCCTTCACCAAGTCGGTATGAAGAAGCCAGGGGAACTTCATTGTGGTTGAATACACACAGAGCAGCATCCAGGCCAGCAGCAGCAGCATGAACATAACCACACATCCCCTTTCTATATAAAACCCCAGTACACCACTACAAACTCCATGGTGGAGCTATTTTATTGATGTTGGTATTTGTATTAGGATAGCTTTTTCTTTTGATCGTTTTCTTTTGTTTACTGATTGGGTCACGCTGTGGGCACCTGGGTTTATACATAGGAGCAGGCAGGTACAGGACCAGAATGCACCTGGGTAGGCTCCTGTTTTTTTTTTACCAGTGCAGGAGAAGCAGCATTAGAAGTTCCTTTGTTTGATTGTGAAATAAATAAGACAAAACGGAATCCTGTGGAAAATGCATTCTTGTGCCTGCGTGACACCACAAACCCATGGTGCCTCAGTGGCGCTTTGATCTGACAAATGGCCACTACACTCAATACCAAGCAACAATAATCTAATGTACCCAGTATCTATCCCAAAAGCGTTGTCCTTTCCCTCCAACGAGCAGCCAAGTTTTCCGTCGCCACATAAACAAAAGAAGCACGCCAACCAAACTTTACGCACGCGCACCAAATCTCAATCTGCAGCGCACGGACGTAGTTTACGGTGAAAACTAACCTTCAGACAGATTTCTACACTTTAATTGACCCAAACGCTGCAAACAAACAACTTCAAAAGCACTCCACGGTACCAAATGCACAAAAGCACAAAACTACACCTTCACAAATGTTAGACGTCAAAGCACAAACGGGGAAAAGACGGACGAGCACCGAATTTGTCACAACCCCCGGTTAATTGTCGACACGTTCAGGGACAAATAGCTGGCAACACCACACTCACGGTGTCAGATAGGCAGGGGCCGTCACAGTAGTAATAGTTAACAGTAGTAGTAAAAAATAACTGAGAAATCAGTTTTAAAGTCTCCACAGTTGTGTTTTACTGAAGACTGGATGAGGTGAAATAACATCGCAGACAATGAGAGCGCGAGAGGGGTCTGTTTGTGCGTAGAGGTCATTCAAAAACCAGGAGTTATATTAATTAAATGGACAAGTCATCTAAAAGAAACGGGCTATGATATACAGGAAACACCCACCAAACACACCCACACTGCCTGGGCACCTGCGTGTGTGTGTCACTGGTTGCCATGGTGAGGGAGCACAGGGGGCGGGGGGGGGGGGGGGAAAAGTAGGGCGATTAAAGTTGAAGTCAAATCATCTAAAAGAAACGGGCTTTGAGATACAGGAGACACACGCACGCGCACGCATGCACACACACACACACACGCACACACGCACAGCCTGCGATCACTGTCTTTTATCAGAAGAAAGGATAACGAGCACCAAAACTAAAAGACTAAAACTAGACTAAAAAGCGAGTCATTATCAGGCGTCAAGGAGAAGCGCGTGTGCATTTCATCGAATGAAGCGAAGTCATGAGCCGGTGGGCGGAGCTTGACGGAGGAGGGCTTCGCTGCCCGGCTTCGTCATCCAGAGCCGCTCTATGCGACTCCT